>OU342630.1:2733744-2917075 GCA_910589415.1 Malachius bipustulatus | reverse complement strand
TTACTTGGGAGGGTTCCCGTGGACTGAATATAATCACCGACCATTCTGCTCTTCAGTGGGTGCAGAATTTGAAATAACCAAGCCCCCGTATCTGTCGTTGGTTACTAAAACTGAACCAGTACGATTTTCAGATTATTCATCGCAAAGGTTGCGAGAACGTCGTAGCCGACGCTCTGTCTCGTATTTCTAACGTTCCTACTTCTTCTCCTGTGTCTCACGTGTCTGTTCTTAATCTTTCTTCTCTTCAAACAGATGCCTGGTACCGTAGCATGATATCGAAAGTTCAACAAGAGCCTGAAAAATTTCCCTCATTCCGTGTTGAAAATCAGGTTCTTTATAAGCATGTTACCTCACGATATAGCACTTTCGCCTCATTTGAATGGAAAATTGTCGTTCCTACCCCCCATCGGAAGGAAATCCTCCATAATATGGAGGATATTATAACATATTATGTTTCATAACGACCCCTCTGCCCGACATTTTGGTGTAGCAAAGACCCTCGCTCGAATATCGGAGCTATATTACTGGCCTCAAATGAGGAAATCGGTGTACCACTATTTTCAGGCGTGCGAAATTTGCGCGACCTGTAAAGCCGATAACTTGCCTCCTGCTGGACTCATGGGAAAGTATATCTAACAACCTTGTGGTCACCGATTATTTTACAAAATTTGTCTTAGTACACCCTATGCCCCGGGCTACGGCCAAAGCAATTTGCAAATTTATGGAAAACCAAGTTTTTCTTCTATTTGGTCACCCTCAGATTTTGGTAGTCGATAATGGTAAACAATTTGTGTCCAAAGAATTTCAGTCTCTCGCATCCACTTATGGAGTGCAGAAAATTTGGTATACGGCCAAGTATCATCCTCAGGCCAACCCACTGAACGGGTAAATCGGGTCATAACAACGGCCATTCGATCCTATATCCAGGATAATCATAAACACTGGGACAAACATATCTTTCAGATCGCTCAGGCGATCCGTCTCTCCGTTCATGAGGCAACCAAATACACTCCGGCCTTTTTAATGTTTAATCGGAACGTCCCTGTCAACGGAGGATTTTATAGCCTTATCGATCCCGATGCTGATAATTTCGAGGAGATTCTAAATAAATTCACGGACCCCAAAATCTCTAATAACTTGCCTGAATCATTCCTGTCGTCAGCGAACATTTGAGGAAGGCATATGACGCCAATGCTCGACGCTACAACCTCAGACGTCGAGAGTTACGCTTCCACTTAGGAGACCATGTTTGGGCTAGGAATTTCGTGTTATCTGATGCCTCTAAGGATTTCTCAGTCAAGCTAGCCCCCAAATTTGTTTCGGCCACCGTGGCCAAAGTTATCTCCCCCCTTGTCTATGAGCTCAAGGACTCTAGAGGGCGTAACTTAGGTCGTTATCACATACAAGACCTCAAGGCACAAGTCCCGCCATTGAACCTTTCGGTCCCATGAATTGTAGTCTACCGTCCCTACATACCGCTCTCGTTCTCGTATCTACCGTTCCTCTTTGTAAGTGTCAGGCCAGCTCTGCTGCTACTGTAATAAGGATAAGACAGTACAGTCTGCGTTGTCTCCTGAGGACCCTCCATCCGTCCAAACCTAAGTGTCAGGCCAGCTCTGCTGCTACTGTAATAGGATAAGACAGTACAGCCTGCGTCGTCTCCTGAGGACCCTCCATCCGTCCAAGCCTCAAGTGTCAGGCCAGCTCTGCTGCTACTGTAAGCAGGATAAGACAGTACAGCCTGCGTCGTCTCCTGAGAACCTTCCATCCGTCCAAACCTAAGTGTCAGGCCATCTCTGCTACTACTGTAATAGGATAAGACAGTACAGCCTGTCTTTTGAGCGAAGTGCATATCGAAAACTAATTTTTCTTGTCTGTTTCAGAACCTACGTACCGTGTATCTGTTACTGTCACTTCCCTTTCCTAAAACTGATTATCTTGCTTAACAACTGCGAGACTATGTCACCAAGACACTGTCTGGGCCACATTATGAAGATCCCTTGCGAGCTCGTAAAATTAACTTTCATTACCTTTGAAATTTGTAATATATTAACTTGTAAATTCTCTCTTATCTATCACATTTTTTTTCTCGTATCGTTAATTATACGTTTATCGTATTATTATTACATAATCACTTTTTATCTTGTACCTGAGCCGACTGACATATCGTTATTGTATCTTGTATCGTTAGTATCTCGTAATAATTATTATATTAATTATAGTAATTATGTTATCGTTTATTTATCTTCAATTAGCGTAGCAACGCTAAAAGTATCGTATCGCCACGGATTTTCCGTGTATTTGAAAGTTTCTTGAGGTTTCTCCTTTCTATGCAGTTCGTAAGAAAAATTTGAGTGTAGATTGGAGATATCTTGAGGTGTTTATTATTTAATTTGATTGAGGATTGCTTCTCTATGTATTTTAATTTTATTTGATGTAGAGTTAGCTTTCTTTGTCATTCATACCGTAGTGGTAGTTCGTCGGTTCAGGTCACAGATTGTTTTAAAGTATCTAATATCTTAATTTCTAATAACAGTAAAGCTCGCAAGGTTGATAATTTACAGGAGTTATAGGTACAGGCCCCTTATGACTTGCTGGCGCCCATGTCTCGTTTAACGAATAACAACATCTCGTTACTATCTTCTCTACACCCTGTTTGCCGGAGCTCCTGTCGTGTCGGTCTCGTAGTCGCGGTCAGCCCTGTCGGATGCCAACGCCACCCAATTTTCGCTAGCCAAATTATTGTCTCACCGCCAGGACATCGTCTCGTAGCGTTATCGTCGTCACAGCCATTTTCTCATCCCTATTTTTAATTGTCGACTAGAACATCTCTCTTATTAAGATTCTTACTAAGATTTTTAAATCTCTTTAATTGCCTACGCGAAGTATAAGTAGTTCACAATTAGTTTTCTTTTTACGTTTTTGTCCCCCAGTTGTTAAGATTCTTAGTCTCTTTAACTTGCTACTCGTAAGTTGAAATCTCCGGTAGTAAGGGTATTTTCGGGTAGAAACTTTGCTTTTTTTTTGTTGTTTTTTTGTACGTCTAGAACTCTTCTGGGTAGCTTTACTCTAATCAGTCGAGCGGAGGGATTCACTTGGGACCCGGAGACTCCACTGCTTTTTCGTAGTGGGTACGCGTCACCAAGGATCCTAGACGGGTAGCGTTAACCTGCTTTCCCCGGGAATGCCAACGCTTGCTTTGCGTCTTAACTTCTGGTCAACCTTTTATTATTTTGATTAACGGTTCCCTTTCCTTGTGACGACGATGGAACTTTTTTTTAGATGCTGTCCTTCCGTGTCAGTTATAAGTCAGATTTTTCTTATTTGTGTTTTATTTATATAGGTTCCCTATTGAACCTGATTATACTTCGGTCCTAGTCAGCGGTACTCCTGTGTCGCAGGTACTCTTGGTACATCTTGTATATATTTTCTGTACTATAATTTTACCTTTGTTTATATTATAATCTACTTATATAATATGTGTACCATGTAATATGCCTTATAGTGCACATATTACATGGTACTACTTTTCTGTATATATCTCCTATTTCCGCATATTTTTTTTTATGATCACTTCCCGAGCCATTTATAGTTCACGCCACTCACGATGTCGTATATGCCATTTCCAGTCTTGGTATCATCCATCGCTCACGAGTTGCGACGCCTACACGTACTTTCTTATGTCACCCTCCATTACTAGCTTTCAAAAAAATTTTCTCTTACGTTCAAAATTTTTTCTACCGGGTAGAGGGGATATAAAATGTACATTTTGTACTTACTAGCTAAATGCCAGTGACCCGGAGGCAACCTCGTCGCGCGATTTATATTATTAATTTTGTCAAGTAGTATAGAATAATATGGTTTATATTTAGATATGTAATATTATATTTGAATAAGCTATTGTTTTAAGAATGCCCCAGGCAGTCCTGGTAACTGTAAAGTATTGTCACTCTGCATCTAGCTTCCACTTCGATATAATCTACATCGAAATAATAAATTTGTTAAGCTCCAACAATTGTTTTTTTATTTTTAAAAAGCAAATTTCCAAAAGGCAAGTCTTAACTGGCGCAGTCAGTAGGATAGTGCGCTTTCGACATCTCCAAAATAAAATTGACGGGATATCACTTTTTGTGCGGTGTTCGGAATTCGATTTCAATCGTTTAGGCACTAATCGAATACAAGTAGTGTCGGTGTAGTTCGTTTTGTGAAAGCCACGGCATCGAGTCTGATTTCGCAAAAGACAGAACGTGATTGTGAATCTTTGACATCGATCTCTACCCCGGAAGCAGCCCTGCAGCGTCACTAAGGATACGTACCAAAGTACCAAAACTAAGTAGTGAGTAGTACCGAGTTACATTCCTTTTTTATTTCTTTGAATCCTTTTCCTCGATTCGGAAAAATTCTAAAATAGGTATATAGATTTATAATTTTAACAATAATAATAATTATTGAATTTATTTTTGTCTGAGTATTGTTAGTTTTGATATACAAAAAAATATGACTGACCCAGTAGTACCACCACAAGTCCCAGAAGTTATTAACAGAAATGAAGTTAATATGGGAATGCTTAAATTATAATCAACATATTATGTTGATTTAATACCACAGTTTGATGGAAACCTAGATTTATTAAATAAATTCATTGCGAGTTGTGATTTTATAATTTCAGCGTATAATCACATAGTTGATAATAATTTTAAGAGATATTTAATTTCAGTTATAAAGTCAAAGTTGACAGGAAGAGCAAACATATTAGTAGGCAGTAGAGTAGAATTAAATTCTTGGCAATCAATTAAAAATGCTCTCGAGCAATGTTTTGGTGACAAAAGAAGCTTGGAGTGTTTAGAACAAGATCTTTTAATGGCCCATCCCCAAAAAGGTGAATCTCCAGTGGAATTTGCCAGTAGACTCCAAATTCTAAGAAGCCATTTAGTTCAAAGAATTAATAATGTTAGTCCTGTAGAAATGAATCAGGCTACGAAAATTATCAATCTTAGACAATATGACGAGTTAGCTCTTAGAACATTACTTAGAAACCTTTCTGGTATTCAATAATCCGAATCGCAATTTCAGAGAATTGCACCAAGTCCAAACCCCAGAAAATTCAGAAGAAAATTTAACCCAATCTGAAGATTCGCATCAATCTTTAAATGATAATAATATGTCTTTGCCATCATATTTCTATGATAACCAGGAAACAGGAAAATATTTGCAAAATTATTTCAACGATTACTATGTAAATTTTGAGGAAACGAACCAGTTTTATAATCGCCATGAAACTGATGACGTCTTAGTGAGAGACCAATTTTCCGATTCATCTAATAAAATCAGTCCAAATCCTGATAGTGAGGAATTAAAATGAAAATATTCATATCACGAGTCCCAGAGATTGTCCAACTTAACCAACGAAATCTTCTCTAATTGCGACTCCACTGATCTACCTTACATCCAGATCAAAAATCCTCCTTTAAAACTTTTAATTGACACCGGAAGCATGAACTCAATTTTAAATCCACAAATTGCGGAAAAATATTTTCCAGAAACAATTTATCATGAATCTACCCGAATAAAAACAGCTGCTGGAGAAAAAGA
Organism: Malachius bipustulatus; assembly: GCA_910589415.1. NCBI lineage: Eukaryota > Metazoa > Arthropoda > Insecta > Coleoptera > Melyridae > Malachius > Malachius bipustulatus. Next base: position 2,911,483 of record OU342630.1, on the reverse strand, counting down.
TTCAAGATTAAGAGCAGAAATAGAACTAAAATCGAATAGAAAATTAAATTTTTATTCCATTGGCATAATCATTTCGATGGACTAATAGGTCTAAATGACATTAGAAATTTAGGATTTTCAATTGATTTCACAAATAATATTTTACTCAATCAGAAAACGCAAATTCCGATCAAATATAAATTAAATAGGAAAAATTTTACAATTTCTGTAAACTCAAATGAACTAGCCGCTATCAAAGTCCCCGTATCATGTTACGAAGGTGATGTAATAATTCCCGAGATGAGAATAAATGGTTTATATGTTCCTGAAACACTTTCTTATTCTAAATGCGGATATGCAAAAGCAGAATTTATTATTAATATTATTAATAATATAATATTATTAAGTAGGACTAAAGATAGAATTACAGTAACTTTAAATGAACCATTTCATGTCACCTCATTTTCTGAACAATTACATGACAGATTTGAGCTTTTCCACATAAGTGATTTTCTAGGAACCGATAATCCAATCGATTCGAAAAAAGAAAACATCGGAAATTTAATTAGAACCGATCATTTAAATATAGAAGAAAAGGAAGCAATCTCGAAATTATGTAATCAATATAGTGACATTTTTCATAAAGAAAACGATCAACTGACTTTTACTAACCAGGTCAAGCATGAAATCAGAACTACGGACGAAATTCCAGTTCATGTTAAATCTTACAGGTACCCTTTCGTTCATAAAGAGGAAGTTCAAAAACAGATTTCAAAAATGTTAAATGACGGAATAATTCGACCAAGTCAAAGTCCCTGGAGTAGTCCAATTTGGATAGTTCCAAAAAAGATCGACGCAAGCGGTAAACAAAAGTGGAGAATCGTAGTTGATTACCGTAAGGTAAATAAAAAAACAATTGACGATAAGTATCCACTCCCCAATATTAATGACATTTTAGATAAATTAGGTCGCTGTAATTACTTTAGTACTCTTGATGTTGCGTCTGCCTTTCATCAAATTGGGATGCACCCAAATTCGATCGAGAAAACAGCATTTAATGTCGAAAATGGACATTATGAATATTTACGAATGCCCTTTGGCCTAAAGAATTCACCAGCGACATTTCAAAGAATAATGGACAACATCTTAAGTAGTTTACAAGGAAAAGTTTGTCTAGTTTACGTAGATGACATCATCATATTCAGTTCTAGTCTCGAAGAACACATCGCCAACCTAAAATTAGTATTTCAAAAACTCAGAGAGGCAAGATTGAAAATTCAATTGGACAAATCCGAATTTATGCGAAAAGAGGTCGAATTTTTAGGGCATATTATAACACCAGCCGGTATAAAACCAAATCCGAAAAAAATCGAAGTCATAAAAAAGTTTCCAATACCCATGACTCCAAAAGAAATCAAATCTTTTGTAGGACTTCTGTCCTATTATCGACGATACATTAAAGACCTGGCCAAATTAACTAAAGTATTTACTAAATGCTTGAAGAAGGGAGAAAAAATCGAACATACCACAGAATTCATAGAGACCTTTGAATTATGCAAAAATATTCTTTCAAATGAACCTCTACTTCAGTACCCTGACTTTTCCAAGACATTTATCTTGACTACTGATGCCTCAAATTTTGCGATCGGGGCAATTCTTAGTCAAGGGAAAATAGGCAGTGATTTACCAATTGCCTATGCCTCTAGAACCCTAAGCGATAGTGAAATTAATTACTGCGCAGCAGAAAAAGAATTACTCGCCATAATTTGGACAGTTCCGACCATATCTCTTCGGAAGGAAATTTATGATTTATACAGACCACAAACCATTAGAATACCTGTTCAATATGAAAGATCCAAATTCAAAACTAGTCCATTGGAGGCTAAAATTAGAAGAATACGAATATGAAATTCAATATAAAAAAGGTTGGTTAAATAAAAATAGTGATTGCTTATCGCGAATTGAAATTAATATGATTGACAATGACTCCGTAACAGGTAATCCCGGAGATATCGATCGTGAAATCGAAGATTACATAGAGAACGTTAGTATGACAACAGACGACAGACGAATAGCAGATGAAATTCTTGGACAAAGTAACGACGACGGTGAAACAGTTCACAGTAGCCAAGAGAATCCTATTCTCGAAATTCCGTTTACAGAAAACGTGACGAATTACTACTCAAACCAAATTATTATTAGACAAGGAAATTTCAAAAAATTTCACATTACAACTTCTAATTCATTCGAATCAAAACGACGAATGATAATTAATCTGACGGAAAATCCCGATGATTGTAGAAAACAAATTATTGATTTTTTCAAAAACTTCGTTGAACCGAAAAAGTTGCACTGTATTCATGTAAAGAAACTATAGGTACCTATATTTCTTTAATGTCTACTGCGCTATCATTTGCCGGTTAAACAGCGACCAGGTAGGTACTCATGTACCTACCCAGGTACTTTATAGATGGCGCAGTTTATATTTTGAAAATGGACTGAACTCACTAAATGTGACACAAGTCATTATTATTGTTTGGTTTAAATAAAAATTGTATAAATGGGAATTAACTATTTGAATAATAGACTTTAATTGTAGTTTCTTTGTTTTTCAGGTAGGTAGAATAGAATGATTTAAGTTAAATAATGTAATTGATATTGTGTGTACTAATTTATAATTATTAATTAATAACTAAAATTAAAACTTTGTTTTTCAGAGCAACGCAATTGTTTATTTTTAATTTTCAATTCCCAATAAGTTTGGAAGCATAGTAATAATTATTGTCTTATAAAACGACAATTCTAGTTAAAATTAAGAAAAATGGAACGTTGTAACCGGCGGGGAGAGAAAGGGGAGAGTTTTTCGCGCGCGCGGGCGTGATTTCTGTCGAAAATCGCCGCGCACGCACGTACGTACGTAAACAAACGAATAAATTTCTTTATTTATTTATCTACCTACTACTCTCTCCATTCTTCCCTGTCACAATAGTCCTTTGGCTGACCGAGCGGTTTGTCAGTTAAAGGCTTCGAAAGAAATGAATAGGTAGGGGCCACACTGTACAATTTAATGCACAGCGGCTCTAGCGAAAACGATCCAAGAAAAACTCAAAAATCCGCACTTACCTTTTGTTTTGTGAAATTTCAGAAAATCTGCCACCTTTTGATTATTCCAAATTCTTTTCGTCTGGTTGGATAATTACTTATATTGTACTATTAGTCAAATTGATTCTCATTCAGTATAGGGCATTGCCAGCTCAGTAATTTTGGTACTTATTTTTTCCTTTTATGGACTCACTTTAATTTTGCTTATTTTAATTCATTGATTGACTCTATAAAATTCCACTGACTCTCTTTAAAAAATTTTCAACTTCTATTTTCAAAATCTCGAGTCTCACAAAACTAATTTATTTTTAACACTGCTGGGGTTCTAGTGTGATTTTTCTTGAATGAAAAAGGAGCAGATAAATTTAACAAATTTATTATTGATAAAATAAATCATTTTGATACATGAATTACAAAAAAGTTTGATTTACCCTTACTACTATCTTGATTTTTAGGCACTTGCAAAATACAAATAATTATCACTGTACTATTAAATTATTAATTTTAAATTTTCGAAAAGGAGGATAGACGGATGATCCAGATAGTTAATCGCTAGTCATCACTCTCTCTCCTCTCTTATCTACTTCAAATGGTTATATAAATTGACTGTTACCAAACCAGGAAAATTAATTCAAATAAAGTATTGATACATTCTGTAACTAAATTATCCTCTTAAGCAGCACTCAAGTTTGGGACTTATATTTATTATTTCCATATTTCTACTCAATTAAAAGTTAGTTTATGATTTTTACATTCTGACACTCTCAATAACCATTACTTCATAAATTCCCAAATTTGAGGGCTTCCAGTGGCCAAAACACTACATCTGTGACAATTAGTAATCTACCATTCTACTCTTACATCTTAACACTTACATTAGAAAGTTGGAGGGGTGATTTCTTCAAGTAATCCTTTAAATGGCACTCACTGCAGTTCAACACATTTTCGCGCGTTCACGGTACGACTTCCTAATTCGAGTTCCACTACCCAATTAATATTTTCTCGGAACAAAGATCCGACTACCTAGCTTGATTTAATTTTCAAAATTCAACTATATCCCAAGGGACTCTAACTCTCCACCAATTATGTACGGGGACTCTAACCCTTCACCAATTATATTTCACGGGGACTCTAACACTTCATCAATTATATTTCAGGGACTCTAACCCTTCACCAATTATTATATCTCGGGGACTCTAACCCTTCATCACCCGCCCTCGATACCTACATTTACTCAATACTCTAAACTCTAAAACTTGGTCCCAAAACTAAAACTCAACTAAAACTAACTCCAAAGGATACTACATCGAAAAAATGACGCGTAAGAACTCCAATTAACTACGGAAAACCTACGACTCCAGAACTGGACTGGTACTCGAACTCGTACTAAAAACTAAACTGAACTCAGGAACTACCGGAAACTACCCCACAAAACTTCTCAACGGAACTAACACTGACACCGAGACTGGCCACCAAACTCCGAAAAACTGACGCCGAGCGAGTAAGTCAGTTCGTGAGTAACAGTAAAAAGTGGCCGACCGACTAAAAAGTGAGTAACTAAACTAACTAAAACTGAACTCTGACTGACTCTCAGAAACTGGAACTGACGCTTACTCCCTTTTTTCCTCTATTTAATACCTCGCTTCCCCTTCTTAATTTCTTTCCGCGTGCCCTCTGTTTGCACCTCACGTTCATGATTTTTTTTTATATTAAACCTCCTGATCCCCGCTATTATTTAATGACTCTTGTTCTATTTTCTCACTCGTGGCGGCGGTGAATAAAGAGCAACATTGCAGTGTTAACCTGATACCACGTTTGGTTAAAATAATAACGACTCAACTTCCTATCAACCGTGTGAGCTCGTATTATTAATTATTCCCATATACTTAATGCATATTTTCACGACTGACTGCCGCCTTTATTTCAGCCAGACGCTCGCTTTAACTCAATTACTATATCCTTCAATTTATTCATTCTTTTCATTTCAATATTATCAAGAAAATGAAAGAAATTATTTTCAACTGATGATCGATATTTTTCGATCTATCACAACGTCTACGATTTAAATTTGTAGTGTTGGGGTCAACGGATGGAAAAACAAATGTTATATGCATAACCTCTATTGAGACACCGGACTCACGTGTTTTTGAGATTCCAGATGAGTTTAAGCCCATAAATAAGCACACTGCCATAGTGTCCTTAGATGTATATACGAAAATCAAAAATTCACTTTAAAAAAGGCATCAATCACGTACTGTATGGATCCCTCTAAATGCAGATTTAAGAAAAATATATCTAGATGCGGGTGAAAATTTACAATTTGGTGACCAGTATCTAGAAGAGATTACAAATGGAACAATGCCCTCACACAATAGCACTGATAACTATACGCCAGAGAAGAATATAGGAAAAATTGCTGAAAGGTTTTTAATAGAAAAATTTTCAAATAAAACATCAAATGCTGACCAATGGATTGGTGAATTTGAGAGTGAATGTGGAAGATTTGAGATTCTACAGGATGAAGAGAAAATTGAGACTTTAAAACATCTCCTAGAAAAACAGTGCTTAGATTGGTATAGCAGTATGTTAATAAAATACACAAGGTGAATTCCGAATGGGCAGTATGGAAGAACAACTTTTGTGAAACATATGGAAATAAAGGTTGGTCCCAAGTCAAATATGCATTTCAATTTAGATTTCAAGCTGGGTCGTTACTGGAATACGCCACAAAAAAGGAAAGATTGTTATTAGAGGTAAACAAACACATCGACACCCAAACAATGATAAATCTTATCGTAATGGGACTACCAGATTATATATTAAATAAAATTGATAAAGACACGGTAAATTCAACCGCAAGCCTATACAATGAAATCGGAAAACATGAATGTGTAGCAAACAAAATAAATTTCAATAAAAATAAAAGAAATACCTATGAATATAAAGGGAAGTCCGATAAAATAAAACCATGTAAAACTTGTGAAAATTTAAATAAAGGTATTCGGTTCCATCCAGAAGAAAAGTGCTGGTTCAAACAGACAGAGGAAAATAATAAAGGAAAAAATATTAAGACGATAAACAATTCAGTGATCGATGTTGAACTCAATTATAATGATAAAAAAAACGAATAATAACACCATTAATAAAAGTCAAACTATTATTAAACGCACAATTACAGATATTCGGAATATATGATTCAGGCTTGAACGTTTCTATAATTAATTCCAAACTAGTAAAAATGAAAGAAGAAAAAGAGCATGATTCAAAAAGTGATAGTTTAATCACAATTAATGGTGTTAAAAAAACAATTGGTTTGACAACTATTAAATTAAAAATTTTTGATATTGAAGAAAAAGCAGATGTTTATATAATTGACGGAGAAGAATTCAAATACGATTTCCTAATTGGACTATAGATATCATAAAACAATTTAGACTGGTTCAAAATGAGAATTTGAAAATAACCCAAAAAAAAGAGAAAAAAAATTCCTTATGAATGAGGATGAAATCAACACTTCTAAGGAGGTGAAAAATGAAACAAACCCAGTTTCAATAAATTTTAATGAGCACATAAATGAAGAAAATTTCAGAATAAATATGAACAATAATTTAAATATAAACCAAAAGGCAGAAATACACAAACTAATAGATACTTACAAATCAATCTTTGCAAAGGACAAATATGACATTGGCACGGTCAGAGAATATGAAGCACGTATTGATTTACTAGTGGACAAATATTGTAGTAAAAGGCCTTATAGATGTTCAGTTGAAGATAGGAAGAATATAGAAGAACAAATAGCACATTTACTTGATAAAAATCTTATAGAGGAATCTTATAGTCCATTTGCGGCACCGGTAACTTTGGCTTTCAAGAAAGAAGACAACAAAAAATCAAGATTACCTATGTATTGACTTTAGAGATCTAAATAAAATAGTGGTACCTCAAGCTCAACCATTTCCATTAATCGACGACTTAGTAATGAAGACAAGAAACTCAAAATATTTCACAACACTGGACATCAACTCAGCCTTCTGGTCAATCCCGCTACGAGTTGAAGATAGGAAGAAAACTGCCTTTGTGACGCAAGAAGGGCATTATCAATGGACATGTTTGCCCTTTGGTTTGAAGACATCACCAGATATTTTTCAAAGGATACTAGGTAACATTTTAAGAAAGTATAACCTCAATGATTTTGCAGTAAACTATATTGATGATATCCTAATATTTTCAAAAACTTTTTCTGAGCACGTTACCCATCTAAAACAATTATTAGAGGCCATAAAAAAAGAGGGTTTTAGACTAAAATTCACAAAATGTACGTTTGCTTCAGATTCAGTAAAATATCTCGGTCATATAATACATAATAATACAGTACGGCCTGTAAGAGATAATTTAATTTCAATAAAAGCTTTCCCAATACCTAAAACTCAGAAAAATGTCAGACAATTTCTGGGAAAAATTAACTTCTATCATGAGTACATACAAAAAAGCGCGGTAATTTTAGAACCTCTTCATAATTTACTTAGAAAAAATCAGAAATTCATTTGGTCTGCAGATTGTCAAAAATCTTTTGAGGACATAAAAAATTTATTGTGTTCACAGCCTATTTTAGGAATATTCGATCAGAATTTACCTATAAATATTCACACCGATTGATCTTTAGAAGGTATTGCGGCAGTGCTCAAACAAACACAGCCAAATGGAAAAGATAAGCCCGTGGCATACTTCTCAAAAAAATTAAATCAAGTGCAAAAGAAAAAAAAGGCAGTTTATTTAGAATGCTTGACTATTAAAGAAGCAATAAGATACTGGCAATACTGGCTAATAGGTAAGCAATTTACGGTATATTCTGATCATAAGCCGTTGGAAAATTTAAATATTAAGTCTAGAACAGATGACGAATTGGGAGATTTAACATATTATTTGTCACAGTATGATTTTAAAATAAAATACGCTCCGGGAAAAGAAAATATAGAAGCAGATTGTTTAAGTAGGAACCCAGTATTGGATGTAAGCGAAGATACAGATGAACAACTGAAAATTGTAAATATGATAAAATTGAATGATATTATTGTAGATCAGGAAAACAATGAAAATATAAAAAACAATAAATCAAAATTAATATCAAAATACAATGTTTACTACAAAAAGGTTAGAAAACGTGAAAAAATTATTTTGTCAGAAGATTTCAGTAAAAAACTTATTAAATATGTACATGAAAACATGTGTCATTTAGGCGTAAAACAAATGCAAAACAAAATTAGTTCATTATATACAGCCAAAAATTTTACGATAAATATTAAAAGGCATTGTAAAAGTTGTGAGACATGTGAGGACAGGATAAGTATGGTCTAATGTCACATTTAGGTCCTGCCACAAAACCTTTTGAAATAGTGTCAATAGACACGATTGGAGGTTTTGGAGGCTCACGATCGACGAAAAGATACCTTCATCTTCTCGTGGATCATTTTACACGATATGCTTACATCAAAAACACAAAGTTCGAAGGATTTTGTGAAACTACTCAATAATGTAACAGATTGTAATACAATTGGAATGCTACTCACGGATCAATATCCCGGCATCAACTCGAAAGAATTCAAAACATTTTTAAAAGAAAAATCTATACCAATGATCTTCACCGCAGTAAAATGCTCCTTTTTCGAACGGTTTAAATGAAAGACTCAATCAAACGCTTGTAAACAAAATCAGATGTAAAATAAACGAAAAAAGTAATAAAACTGCATGGACAACCATTGCCCATAATTGTGTAGATAAATATAATAATACAGAACATACAGTTACTGGCTTTGCACCAAAATACTTGTTAAATGGTACAGATGTCTCTTTTCTACCACACGAACTGAAAAAATATAAAACAGAAAATGAATGGAATAAAGATAGGAAAATAGCATTTGAAAATTCAATAAAATCACATAATTACAATAAAAAAATATTTGATAAAAATAGAATACAATTTGATTTTAATACAGGGGATATGGTATATGTAGAGAATGGGAACAAACTAAATAGAAAAAAATTAGATGAGCTGAAAATTGGTCCATTCAAAATTATTGAAAAGATATCAAATTCAATATATAGAATTGATACAGGCCACAAAAAGTCCGAGTCAAACAGTGACGGCTCGTGCTTCAAAAAAATGGGTCGGCCAGCCAATGGTGGAAATAAAATGTACGACGTTATATGTGGGGGGGGGGTCCGGGGAAAAGGCCCCCGCGGAAAATGCGATACAGGCGAATTTTTTTAAGGTTCAAGGTCACGCGAATTCCCATAAGTTCAAAATTTACTTATACATGTGTAAAAATAGGAAAAATCATTGAATAGAAAAAATAGATGACGAAGAAAGTAATAAAATAAAAATGTGCTTTTGCTTGAGTCACTGAATGAATAATGAATGCAATATTATGCTATGCATGCGCATGCATTGACACCATATGAATAACACGCGCGGTACGGCTAGCCGACCCTGGCCCTGCATGGCTATGGCTACTGGTGCTGGCTGGTAGGTAGGTATAAGGAAGTACAGGCATTGAAGATTTCATTATTATTTTCCGTTCTAGGAATTTATATCTATTGAATCTCTTCCGTAAAACGGTATTTTTGGTTTATTTTTTATTCAAAAAATATTAATGAAAGTGTAGCAGGGCGCAGTTGACTTGACAATATCGGTAGTTTGCGAATTCTAATACCTAGTTATTTTTTTTTTTATTGCATAAAATAGGTAAACAAACTCGCACACTGATTAAATAAATAAATTAATAAATTAATCTGAAATAATTAATTAATAAATAATAAGTCTACTAAATTAATTAAATAAATCTCTAAAAAGCAATTTGGCAAGCAAGAAACACCTTTTTGGTTTCTGTTACTACAATAAGTTGCATTTTCATAAAAAAAGATTAATAAAAACTAAAAATGCGTTCGACTCGCATGTTCCATCCCATTGCAGCGAGGATCGCTAAAGAGAAGAGCGCCCGCCCGATTGATACATAGATTGATATACCCAAGTACGGCCAGGAGGCTCTCGGCCGACCCTGTGTGGAGTACGCTACGCCGGCCGTGCACTGTAACTCTACGGTTGGAAGCGACACAGTTTGTGTGCCGTAGGTCTTCGATTAACCAGCATTCTCGCGCCCAGCATCGGCCAGCCGACCTTACACTTTTCAACTTTATGGATCACTCAATATTCACTATAGCTCTACACTTTTGCTTTTTGCTTAGATTTTTAGGCAAGAAAAAAACATTAAATGGTATTATTGCAAAGTTCTCAGAAATTAAAATCAAGTTTATTTTATTATTTTCTAAAAAATAATGTTATTTACTGGTGCAGTGGTTTGGGTCGGCCGGGCCGACCTTGCCGTCCCTGACGAGCCGTCACTGGAGTCAAATCTCTTTCATATTTCAAAACTCATACCAATACCTACGTAGAAAGAGAAATAAAACAATCGGGTTATCATTTAGTTACATTATGTCAATTGTGAATTGTAAATCTAAATTATAAAATTCTTTAATTGTAAATAGTAAAACTGTAAATTATAAAATTGTAAATTGTAAATTATAAATTGTAAAACTATAAATTGTAAAATTGTAAATTGTAAAAAAAGATTTATACCTAGTTGTTATAGATTTGTTAAAATTTTAGTGAAAATTTTCTTCTTTGGGGAGGGAGATGTAAAGAAACTATAGGTACCTATATTTCTTTAATGTCTACTGCGCTATCATTTGCCGGTTAAACAGCGACCAGGTAGGTACTCATGTACCTACCCAGGTACTTTATAGATGGCGCAGTTTATATTTTGAGCATCATGTGACACAAGTCATTATTATTGTTTGGTTTAAATAAAAATTGTATAAATGGGAATTAACTATTTGAATAATAGACTTTAATTGTCGTTTCTTTGTATTTCAGGTAGGTAGAATAGAATGATTTAAGTTAAATAATGTAATTGATATTGTGTGTACTAATTTATAATTATTAATTAATAACTAAAATTAAAACTTTGTTTTTCAGAGCAACGCGATTATTTATTTTTAATTTTCAATTCCCAATAAGTTTGGAAGCATATACACCGTTCACTTATTATAAAAGAATTGGGTTATGGTGTAGGGTGATAGAAATCACTGGGTATAACCGCTGTCAATCATTGGCTGGAGTTTGGTTATGTCTCTTTTTTATGAGGTTGAAGTTTTATGGCAAGGAACAGGACATAGTTGCCAGATGGATTTTTGATATTTTTGGTATTCTTATTATATTTATATTTACATCTTTGGGGGCTTTTTATTTTGAATCATTTAGTCACATATTGCAATCTTTAACTAGAACGCAATGTCGCTGGATCTAAGATCTTAAAATCTTAAGCTTTTCATAAGAGTTTGAGAAAAAGGTTATCATGTAATTTTGCCAAGTTAGGAAAATACACAAAAATGTAATTTTTGAATATAAAATAAAAAACTTGAATCGATTATATAATTTTTACTTTTAATAAATACATAGCAGGTAATTAAAATATATCGGTACGTTTATTAAAATATTAAAATATAGGTACGTAAATGAAAAATATTTTTCGTCAATTCGTCGGTTATTCGGTATCGTAGTAGTGTGTCGGAAACCAGCCAAAGATTCTGGACTTCTGGCTTCTGGCCCAAAATTATCCCCCATTATCAATAACCGCTACTGCATCCTGCTTAGAATCAGAATCATCTTCAGCGCTCTGATTTTAATAAGATTTTCACCATGTCCATTTGTTTCGTCCAGTCCTCCGAAATAAGTTTTTCACAATGATTATATTAATTTTGTCACATGTCAGGTGTACTGCTTACATTTTGAAAGCTCTTCAACACATACATTCTTTACTTTATCCTTAGAGGGAATCTGCTAATTTACGTGCTTGTATAGTGAAGTTTACAATACCCCCATGTCATTTCGATTGGGTTGTATTGGAAATAGATTATTGCAAATCTTCCGGAAACACAAAAATTTCATAATCAGTGCCTGTTTTATGTGGGCTGCCCAAGGGTGTAATATCAAATTTGTCTTGTCTAATAATACTTGCTAATGCCACGGTCTGACTACTATAAGAGACAGTAATTACAAGCAATTTAGCAGATACAGATACACATACTCAATACTTACATTCCAAATATATTTCACCTTCTGAATGACTTAAATGTTTGCTCAAGTTTGGACTTTCTGGATCTTAATCATTGAAATGCTTTCTTAATGCGAATTTATTCATCTTAGAGATATTATTTTCGTCATTTTGCTCTTTTGAAATTTAAAATGTCAAAAATTTAATAATTTTATTTGTCAGTTTGAGAAAAATTGATCAGAGTAAAAAATCACCCTAGATAGATATCCGACTACTAAAACTTCAATTTGACAACATGGCTGTTAATCAGCTGAGACACTTTGAGTGATTTGACAAATGTCAGTCTATACTTAACCTTTAATATCTCGATCAGCTGATATTGTCAATCGAGATCTAGGGAGTTTTCATTTTTGCAAACCTAAAAACAAAAGTTCATGGCCACCTAGTTCTTTTTTAATATGTGAACGGTGTATAGTAATAATTATTGTCTTATATTCATATCAAAGAATCTGACATTAATTTAATACCACTACTGACAACATTGCAACAGACCTTCAAAAATCATTCGTATGAGCTCGTCATATCTAATAAATTAGTATCTGACGTAGAAGACCCAGACGAACAAAAAAACATAATACTTCATCACCAAGAGACAAAAACTTGTCATCGAGGAACCAATGAATCCTTAGAAGCTTTGAAAAATAAATATTATTTGCCCAACCTGAAAACTTGCATTACCGAATTTATAAACTCGTGCGAAACATGCCAACAAGCAAAATACGACAGACACCCCCAAAAATAAAATACTGCTTAACCATCACACCATCGAAGCCTCTAGAAAAATTCACATAGACATTTTCCAAATTTTAGGACAAAAACTCTTAACGACTGTAACGACCGTATTTTCAAAATACGGTCAAGCTTACTTGATAACACCAAGTCTCAATGCAATTACAGTAGTAGATAACTTATGTCTATTTATAAGCCATTTCGGTGTACCCCAATCAATAACCTGTGACAACGGTACAGAATTCAAATCACAATTAATGACTGATTTTTGTAAACTACATAAAATTCATCTTCATTACACGACGCCTAGAAATTCCAACAGTAACAGCCCTGTTGAACGTTTTCATTCCTCTCTCTTAGAAAATATACGGATATTAAAACTGCAACATTCCAACACCCCTATCAAGCAGTTAGTACAGCTTGCAATAATAGGTCATAATTCCTCAGTACACAGTACCACAAAATTTAGACCATATGATATTATTCTAGGAGACACAAAAGCTTTAGATCCTTTTGATTTAACAGAAGAAAATCTTATAACAAATTACGTTAACGACAGAAAATCGCGACTAAAAGACCTTTACCAAAATATCGAAAACCAATCCAACACGGTAAAAGAAAAAATCATTACCAAACGTAACGAAACTCGAGAAGATCCCGCAAGTTTTGTCACCGATCAAACTATTTTTATAAAAAATCGAGAAGCCGATAGAAACAAAGCCAAACAAAGGCACGTGAAATCCAAAGTCAAAACGGACTTAGGAAACAAGGTTGTAATACTTAAAGATCAAATTGTACATAAATTAATAATTAGGAAGCCCCTTATACACCTTACTAATCTGAAAAATTCTTTGCAGGACAAAGGAAACGATAACAATGATCCAGATAATCCTAGCACTTCTGGTATCACTTCGAATCGTAATTAGTAGTGACATAGAAATCCAGGAATTGAAGTCACCGTTTCTTCCATAGAATTAGGAAAAAGTAGAATAATAGAATCTAAGCATACATTTATTCATTTCGTAGATATTTCGTTATTAGAGGTTCAGTTAGAAAACCTAGAATCCATATTATAATAATTTAGAAAATAAGTTTAGCAATAATGAAATGTTATTCAATAGTCAAAAAAGCTACTCGATGGAATTCACCACGTATCTCAAAAACTCAATGAATGAAACAAAATTTTCCTTAGACTACGCAAGGAATAAATTAATCAACTTGTTACCGTTAAAAAGGCAAAAACGTGGTCTAATCAAGGGAATAGGTTCAATTAGCAAAAGGCTCTTTGGAACATTGGATCACGATGATGAGAAAAGATATAATGACTTAATCAAAAAATTACAAGATGATCAAAATACGTTGAATCAAGAGCTTCAACTCCAGTCTTCTTTAAACGAACACCTGATTGATAACTATAATGACACAATAAATAAATTAGTAGAAAATCAACTAATCTTAAAAGAAAAATTCGAAGAGCTGTCAATCGATGTAAACAAAGATTTCAAAAGTATTGACTTTTATCTTTCATTAACAAATGCATTACAACACCTAAATAACAATTGTCAACTTACGATAGATTTTCTAAACAATCTAGAAAATGCCATTATGTTTGCACATCTTGGAACTCTTCATAATTCTGTTATAAGTATAGGTCAATTATTGAAGATTAAGTCATATTTAGAATCCTTATATGGAAACGGAAAAATTGCTGATTTTCCAAATTAATATCATTACTATCAATACGCAGGTATCCAAATCAATATCCAGAATAACAAAATATTGTTCATAATACATATACCTATTCTGGTAAATGATTCCTTCCAAATATTCCACCTCATTGGATTACCCTACCACGACACCATTATAATCCCCGAAAAGCCCTACCTAGTACTCGGTACGAGCTTTCATCAATTTGAAGAAATACCTTGTCCACAACTGAACAAAATCTTCTTCTGCCAAAAACATGAAGAAATAGTGGTCGAGACCTGCATAATACCTTTGATAAAAGCAGAAAATCCATCATGCAAGACCAATTTAGCCCATGTAGTACATCCAATAATCGAAGAAATCAATGAAAGATATATAATAATATTACCAGGAAATGAAACAGTCAAAGTACAAACAGACTGTGAGAAGAAATCGGTCGTAGAAGTCGAAGAAAATACATTAGTGAAAATTCCGAAATCATGCAGCATTCGGACAAGAAACTAGACATTTACCAACAAAGAAGAAATGACAATCGGAAACCCTTTAATACTACCTAAATTAAAACAACCAGTTCAAGTAAAAATGGCTAATATTGAGCCAATTAAATTGAAAACAATCAATTTAAAAAGCATAAAAGAACTTCAATCTGAAGCGAAATCAATTTCATCGTTAAAATTAATTAATTCTGACATTCATCCACTAACTTGGAACATACCTAGTTTTGTATTGGTTCTCTTGATGATATCGGTAATAGCATTTATTATCTATAAATTAAGAAAACGAAACCGACGAGAAAAAATGAATTGCATCTCCATCAGGAAAAGTCTAGAAGAACCAAAAGTAAGATACGAAGTCGTCTCCAAAGAAGAACCGAAAATAGAGATTAACCCTGAAAAGTCAACCCCGAAGGACGAAAACAACCCTTCCAATCCTTCCATGGTAGTTTTTTCTTAAGGAAGGAGGAGTTATATTATTAATTTTGTCAAGTAGTATAGAATAAGGTTTATATTTAGATATGTAATATTATATTTGAATAAGCTATTGTTTTAAGAATGCCCCAGGCAGTCCTGGTAACTGTAAAGTATTGTCACTCTGCATCTAGCTTCCACTTCGATATAATCTACATCGAAATAATAAATTTGTTAAGCTCCAACAATTGTTTTTTATTTTTAAAAAGCAAATTTCCAAAAGGCAACTCTTAACTCGCGCGTCTCGTCAGTGAGTGGTGGTGGCTTTTAGTTCGTGTCGGTCGACGGCGTTGTGAATGCGCCTAGCTGGAGCCCTCGAGTTTCGTCCACCTCGAGTTTCGAACTTCGATCCTCGATAGTCGAGGAGGTCGAGTCCGCCGATACCTGAGATCCTACTTTCATTTCTCTTCTAGAAACTGCGGAACGAAGACCGTTTTCGCCAAACACCTGTTGCTAATAATAATTAATTCACCGTAATGGCGTCTTGAACTTTCCTTTAAAATATCACAAACATCATCTTGTTTTTGGCTTGGTGAGTGACCTAAAATGGTTTCATTACTTTTGCTTGAATTGTACAGATCATATTTCTTTTTAATGCAATACGCAATTTTAATTACAGCAATTACAGCAATCCGATCGAGTTTCGCTCATGGCTGCCCGCATGTAAAATTTGTTGTTCACATTTTTTATCTTAATTATCTTGAGGATGGGACGTAATTTTTATGTACCCTTGATAGGCCAGACTCGATCGGACCGTTAATGCAATGAAGAGTGTCTCTGATACGTAATGAACTTTCAGCTTTTCCTACTGGAGCACACTTTTCCTACTGGATCATTTTTTCCTACTGGAGCTCAATTTTTCCCACTGGAGCACAGTTTTTCCTACTGGATCATTTTCTTCTACTGGAGCACATTTTTATCACCGGAGCTGCCCAGATTTTACTACCGCAGCAGACTTTACCACCAGATCAGCTTTTTACCACCCGGATCAGACGTTTCCCTGCTGGAACATAATGATTTGTTCATTCTGGACCATTAATTGGCAGCCGAACCTGTGAAGTTCCAGTACCCCTGGCCGAAACCCTCCATCGTTCAGCGGGAGAGAACAATCGAAGTTAAGTGTCCTTCGCTGGTCCATTTTTACCAAACCGTTTCATTCTGCTGAACTCAACGCTCTTGTTTTATTTGATTGTTAACCATGCTCAAGATTTTAATGTGATAATAACAAACTGTGATTTTTTTTAATAAAGAGTACCTGTTGTTCTGCTGACCCGCTTGTTATTTGTTAACCCTCTTAGACTGACAGCTCAATCCACGACCCTTGTTGTTTATTATTTGTCTCATGCTCTCAACGGTTATTTTTCCCCTCTAATGGTAAAATAATTCGTTTCAATTTTTTCATACTTTTCACGCATCTTCCAAAAAAAAACACACAAAAACATCAGCTTAAAATAGCTATTTATGATATTAGTGTTAAAAGTTAAGTTTTATTTTTTGAGTGAAATGGTTTGTGAAATTGAACAAATTTCACGAAAAAAATAAAATCACTTTTAAGACGAATATCATACAATGTTTTTTGTAAAACTGCTCTATTTTGATAATAATAATAAAATTGATGAATTTAGAATGACACTCAAAAAATATTCAGATAAGTAGGTACAAGTGTACTGTAGCAACCGTACCGGCAACCATAGCAACCGTTTGCCGACGCCATGGTTACTACTAACAAATGCTTGTTTACAAATAAAAAAGACGCTATAATAATAATTATTATTATTATTATTATACGCTATAATAATAATTATTATACGCTATAATAATAATTATTATTATTATTATAGCGTCTTTTTTATTAAAATAAGTAGTCAAGAACACAATTACTTATTTTTTATTAATGTTTGCCAGTAATAAAAATAATATGGAAAAAAGTGTTGATTTGGTAGTTCCCGAGGTAGTTCCTGACGTTGTTATTCCTATGGATATTGAAGAGTCTGCAAGAAAAGCAACTTTAGAGCTCCTACCTGCCAAATCATCTCAACTGTACGATACTGCATATGCCAATTTTCTGGCCTTGTGTAAATTAAAAAATGTAGAAGGTAACTTTAGTGAACCTGTTTTATTATTTATTTACAAGAAAAATCAAAAATATGGAAGTCGTCAACTTTGTGGAGCAAATTTTCCATGATCAAGTCATGCGCCTTCGTTAAAAATGGTGTCGATGTTAGTAAATATTTCAAGGTAATGGAATATTTGAAACGGAAAAATGAAGGATATCGTCCCAAAAAATAAAAAAATTTCACGCATGAACAAGTCGAAAAATTTATAAACGAGGCACCAGATGAGAAATACTTGATGATGAAGGTAAAGTATGTAGACTATTTCCGTAAGTACATTGCACTACGCCCTTCTGTTATCAAACATCGCCGTTTTTTCCTGAAGTACATGAACGATAAATGCACTGCCAATCCAGTTGGTATAAATACATTTGGGAAAATGCCTTATATTGTTGCCGAATTTCTTGAACTCCCAGAACCAAAGCAATTTACAGGCCACTGTTTTCGGAGATCCTCCGCTTCTTTGC
This sequence comes from Malachius bipustulatus, assembly GCA_910589415.1. Classification (NCBI taxonomy): domain Eukaryota; kingdom Metazoa; phylum Arthropoda; class Insecta; order Coleoptera; family Melyridae; genus Malachius; species Malachius bipustulatus. The sequence goes on along the minus strand of OU342630.1, from coordinate 2,893,244 downwards.
TAACAGAATCAAGAGCAAATATTACGGAGATAAAAAAACATGGTGGATGGAAATCTACGACAGTAGCTGAGGGCTATGTAGAGCATTCCATTGCTTATAAAAATAACATTGCGGAAAAAATTCTCCAAACCTCTTTAGCTGATTCTGAAAAGTCATCATCCGCTGTTGTAGTTCCGGCTTCTACTAGTAATGATGGTATTGGCGATTCAAGTAATGTGTTGCGAAGCTCCCTAACGTCGCAAGGCATTAATGTTAACAATTGTTCTAGTTGTACGATTCATATTAATGTTCATAAGTAATGATTGTTCATAATATTTGATAATAAACATTTGCACTTCCGAAAATTTTATTACCTATAATTTTGTCCGATTTCATCATGAGAAATTGTAGTTTAAAAAGAGAATGTACAGAAAAAGTAGATAGAATTACTTTTAACTAGTGTTAAAAATATTTACTTTTAACACTAGTGTTAAAAATATTTTTAACACTAGTGTTAAAAGTACTTTTGACACGCTTCCATGTAAACAATCACTTTTAACACTGTCAGCTGTCGTCAAAGTGTGACTTTTAATGGCAGTTGCACAAAAACAAAAATACGACTTTGTTTTATAGTTGGATAGGTATTTTTTATGATAGCATTCTAATTTTATAAAATATTTCTGTGCAACCAATTTATTTTACCAATCTTTACTGTTTCCAATAGAATTATTAAAAACAAATCAATTTTGTAATTATTTATTTGCGTCAAAATTTGCGGACACAAAGAAATCCCTTTTAATAACGACAATAAAAAACTATTTTTTGTGCAACTGCCATTAAAAGTCACACTTTTGACGACAGCTGACAGTGTTAAAAGTGATTGTTTACATGGAAGCGTGTCAAAAGTACTTTTGACACTAGTGTCAAAAATAATTCTATCTACTTTCTCTGTACTTACATTCTCTCATTGAACTACATTTCCTCATGATGAAATCAGACAAAATTATAGGTAGTAAGATTTTTTCATATTCTTTTTATTACTGGAAAACATATTAACCCTTAGTTGGTAACATACTTTTTTTCACTTTATAAGTAACATCCGTCTCTCAGTCGGTGATCATATTACAGTTCCAGCATTATAGGTAACATCCGTCGCTCAGTCGGAATAGGTATTATAATAATATGTATAATTACATATTTATTCGAATGTATTCTAGTAAACACAAATATATTTTATTAAAACAAGACTTATTTCATTTTTATACATTTTTTTATATATTATACCTTTTCATTCACCATACTTTCGACCAACAGCCGACTGAGAGATGGACTGAAATATATCGTTCTGAGTAACACCCGTCTCACAGACGTATTTTCGCGAAGGCGGCTATGGACTTTTTGGCAACCAACTAGAACATACCTAATACGAAATTTTTGTACATTCATTCGTTTGGATTCAGCGCAGCATCAAAACTTGGCATCCGCCTCAGAGTCGGATGTTACCAACCAAGGGTTAATAAAAAATAAGTACCCAATCAAGAATTCAAGACAATAATAATTGTTCAGAAATTGCAATCAATAATAATTATTATGACATTTCTTTTATTTGTATGCACGCATTTGTTAGTAACCATAGCGTCGGCAACGGTTGCTATGCATAGTAGGTACACGTGTACTTTATCTGTAATATTTTAAAATGCAATTTGAAGTTGAGTGTCATTCTAAATTCATCAATTTATTATCAAAATAGAGCAGTTTTACAAAAACCATTGTATGATGTTCGTCTTAAAAGTGATTTTATCATGTTCGTGAAATTTGTAAAATTCGCTCCGCTACGCTTCGCTCATTTCACAAACATTTTCACTCACAAATAAAACTTCACTTTTAACACTAATATCATAAATAGCTATTACAGTATTTTTCTCTTAATTTTATTCTTTTGTCAATTGCTTTTCCTAATTTGTCAAATGATTTTCCCATTTATTAAACGTCAATTTGATTTTTCAATGTAAATTCCTCTTTTGTTAAATGAGATTTTCCCATTTATTAAACGTCAATTTGATTTTTCAATGTAAATTCCTCTTTTGTTAAATGAGATTCCTTTTATATCAAATGCTTTTCCAACGTTTATAATACTGTCACTGCACGCAAATGGGAAAAGCAATTGACATAAAGTGAAACTACTGATTTGACATAAAAGGAAATTGATTGATAAATTAATATTTAGTGACTTGAAGAATAAGAAAAACATTTGACATAGGGAGAAGCAACTGAGAAAGGAGAAAAACCAAAATAAAAAGACTGTATTATTATAAGATGTACCCTAACATAATAATTTTATAATTGCTTTTAAAGCCATAAATTAATCCAGAGAGGTGCTCTTATAAAATGCTTTCAAAACAAATCAGCATTTTATGAACATTTCTAAAACAGTTACGATATCATGTTTTATAACTGTTTTTTTTTTTTTTTTGATCTTTAACAATGTCGAATTACTAGTTGGGCATTGGTACCTCCCATTACAATCTAATCTAGTTGGGACATCCTGTATTTACGCCACGAATTTTTTCCCCGTGTTTCTCTTCGTTTTGTGTGTTCTAAACTATACTAAATAATCTATTGGTACAAAATTAAAATATTGAGAAATGTCCCACTTATACGGCGTAAACTGAAAAAAAGATTCAACACCTAACCAAGTATAATTTTTTCTAACCTTTTCCGAGCATATGTTTATGGGAACTTTTATTCCTTAAAACAGGTCTTTTATAAATTGGTTAAATTGGTATTTATACCAATTTATAAAATTGGCATAAATTTGAGTCCTGCTACAAAAAACTGACTCACCCTGCATACAGAATTCAGGTATTTTACATTAGCAACTTTTTTTTTATTTTTTTTTTATTGAAAATGCACATGCACTGCAGGGAAATCCCTATGACGCTCTGCGGTTCTATACATAAAAGAAGTCTGAAATAGGGTGGTACGAGGTGTAACGAGCTGAACCTGATACGGATGAGCGTCTGCGGCTTGACGTGTATTTCTACCTGGTCTTGTTCTAAGTGGGATCAATCGGGCCACGTCTTCTGAACACTTTGCATAAAAATATATGTAAAACAGACTCAGGTCAGCTACTCTTCTTCGATGTTCGAGAGTGTCTAAATTTTTTGTCAAGTCTGGATCCCCAATCAAGTGGATGGCTCTTTTCTGAATCGAGTCGAGAATTCTCAGCGTATGTTTAGGAGCTGAGCTCCAAACATGTGAGCAGTACTCCAAGGATGGTCGGATTTGAGCCTTGTATAAGAGGAGAAGCTGTTGTGGTGTATAAAATTTCTTCGTGCGGAAGAGTGTTCCAAGTTTTTGAGAAGCACTCTTCGCCAGACCTGCAACATGATCATGCCAAGACAATATGTTCGCTCCGAGGCTCACTCCAAGTAAACGAAGATATGAGTAAGAGAGTGTCCCGCCATCACCATATCTGGCTCCAAAACGTTGGTCTTTTTGGAGAAGATGACTGCTTGGGTTTTTCCAGCACTAAATTGGACTTGGTTTCTATCGCCCCAAGCTAGAATGTCTTGTAAGTCATTGTTAAGTATGGCAACTTCTTGCTCCCTGCGAGTCTGTGCGTCGATGGCAGATGTTTGCGCATCTAACGTATAAGAAGATATGAGTGTACTGTCATCGGCAAAACTGTATATTGGATTTTTTGTTGTTTCAAGCAAGTCGTTGATAAATATTAGAAAGAGAGTCGGAGATAAAATGGATCTCTGAGGTACACCGGCATTGATGGAAAAGGTCTCAGAAAGAGCTCCATCGACTACCACCTGTAATGAGCGATCTTCGAGATAACTCGCAAGCCACAAGCAGAATTTCTCGGGCATGCCTAAAGCAACAGTTTTAGTTTTGCCAACAGTTCATTATGCCAGACAAGGTCGAAAGCTCTGGAAATATCAAGCGCAACCCCTCAGGACTCCCCGTGGTGCTCGATTGCGCTGTTCCACAGCTCGGTGACGTAGGTGAGAAGGTCACCAGTTGACCTGTTTGCGGAATCCGTATTGGCGGTCGCTGATTATATTAGCTCCTTCCAAGTACTTTAAAAGATGTTGGTTAATAGCTTTCTCCATAATCTTGGATATTACTGAAAGCAGTGCCACTGGTCGATAGTTATTTGGTATAGTTTTTTTGCCTTTCTTGGGAATAGGTAGGATCCGTGCACATTTCCAGCAAGAAGGAAATATTCCCTTTTTATACGACAGATTGAAAAGTCGACAGAAGACAGATGACAGCTCAGTGGCGCATTTTTTAAGAACGATAACAGGTACGTCATCGGGCCCAGAAGCTTTGTTTGGGTCTAGGGCTAACATAATGCGCTTTATGACACGCTGTCGGAAAACAATGTCTGATATTTTGGGCTCTACGGAAGGAATCATTGGCGGAGTTCTTCCCTTAAAGTCGACGGAAGAGTATGAAGAAAACACTCATCCAACAAGTTCGCCTTCTCATTAGCCGTAGATGCGATGGTCCCGTCTGTCCGTGTAAGTGGTGGAATCGTGGATCTGGTGAAGTTCTGGCTGACTGCCTTAGTTACCGACCAAAAAGATTTAGAACCGTTAGGGCAGGAGAGAAGTTTGTTCCTAATTCTTTGGTTGTGAGTTTCCTTGGTTTGATCTAAAATTTCCTTGCATCTGTTTCGAGCAAGGATGAAATTGTGGTGGTTTATGCCATCGGGGCTCTTTCACCATTGGCGAAAATTCCGAATTCCGAAAATTTTAATCCCGGGAACGCCATCCATGCATATTATTATTGTGTTTTACCCCATGGACCGGAATCTCTGACACAGCAACGAAACGTCAGCTCTTTAAAGCAACTTCACGCCGCCTAAGCCAGAAAGATGGTATCGCACCGGGCGAGGCTGTGTGGGTTCAATGTCCTCTACCATCTTTGCAATGTTGCTAATATCAATGATGTAACATATACCTACAAAAGCTAAGTTTCCGTATCTCAAATGGTTCCTAAGATGTATTCAAACCGCTGGAAAATATAATTTTTTTTACACCCTGAATCTCAAAAACGGTGCATTTCCTCACACACGTTATTAAAAATGTCTTTTGTTTATTGTTGACCTAAGAATCTATCTTTAAATTTTTTGCAATATTGAAGATAACGTTGCCCTGTATAAAAGAGGTTCATGTCAAAAAAGCCACAGCTTTGCCTACACAGGTAACAGTTGGATAGGCTAGAACTTAGGGTAAAAAAAGGTAAAGAATAAAAAATTACAAAATTAACATAATTAACTTTAAATGTTAATTCTAAGCCCCTTTTCCACATGAAATCTTTCAATATCTTTATGAATAATACTTGTAAATGTAACAATACTTGTGTAAAATTTTACATTTTTGTCGTACCCTTTCCTCCCCTTTTCATGTCACTGTATTACGTCACTAATCCGCCTGAAACTCTAGATAATATTTGAACTGATTGAAAGCCCTTAATCTTTAGAGTTATTAAATTGCCGAACAAGATCGCCGATATGACTTCTAATTCCTTTAAATTTTGAATCCAATGATAGATTAACACATAATATGAAAGCAACCTCTTGACTGCTACATTATAACGTAAATCCTCTTTTGTTTGTCCGGAAACCCTAAGACGTGTACTGAAATTATAGCGAGTTATTAGATGAAATGAGATATTAGAAAAGCAATAGGTTTTGGTGTGATAAATTTATTGTTTAATGAAATTAGAGTTCGGGATTCTATAGGAAATAAACAGCTAAGGGGAAGAAGTATATTTTATTTTTGGCATTATATTGAATTAAATGCATGTTTAAAAAAAATATATTATGAATCAGAAGATAATGCCGTCATTTTGTTCTTACTCCTAATCTAAACTTAACATTTTGAGATAATATTTCTCGTTGTGTGGCCTTAACAGTGATGGACGTTACTTTTCATTAAATAAAATCCAAGATGCCCAGCTTCCATCTTTATGTTGGGAACGATAAAGTTGGTATCGAAAGGTAGTTACTTATACAAAATGGACGTATACCGAGTTTCACTTATACATCTTGAATAATTAGGAAAATATGGGAGGGGGGTATCAAATGTTTGCACTTTATAGGCTATAAAACTTTGACTATTAAATAAAGATGGACCAAGACATAAACACTGTAAAAGTGTTCCGACATCCCTCTCTCTCCAAACAAGACTGTTCAAAACAATGAATGCCAGATCAATAATGATACTCGCACTTACAATGAAAGAGCGCAACCTCTCCAGTGATAATTCATATGCAATAAACACCGCGATGGATCCCTTATACCCGTTTTACTTTGCTACATCTGGCAACATGAATGTTTACATCCTGTCAGACCGTTTGTTTACATAAAACCATAATAAGAGTTCGTGTTTTTCAAACAGTTGTAAGTTCCTTGCTATTTATATTTTCAGCTCTAGCTTTCACTCGTTTAAAGCTTTAATAATTAATTTTTCAATTAAGTTAAAAAAAAGTGGCGAAAACGTGTTCTGTTTTTGAGAAAACTTCGAAAGAAGGTAAGTCTATCAGTTTCCTACGTAAGCAACCCAAAGCCATCAATCAAAACAAAGGATACATGGTCATGGGCGTAGAGAATTATTGTAGTGACAGGTAAGCATAGATTTTTAAATAATATTCGTATTATTACCTTTTTGATTAGTTTTAGAAACGGTATTAAAATTCGCATAACTATCAGTTACGTTTTAAGTATTAATAAAGATTAATTAATAATTATTAGTAAATCACTCTGATTACTCATCAAGTCTCGTGTTGACCAGCCACGTTTTCGGCTGATCATTTTTAAATGATAATCGTATTATTCTTTTTTTGATTAAAAAAAATGTTGTATTAAAATTCGCATAACTATCAGTTACGTTCTAAGTATTAATAAAGATTAATTAATAATTATTAGTAAATCACTCTGATTACTCATCAAGTCTCGTGCTGACCAGCCACGTTTTCGGCTTTAGAGGATTTTAATTCTTCTAAAATTGAGACGAATTCACTCCCAGCAATATCAGAACAAAACTTTAGTAATACAGGGCATTTTAAAATTAGTGATTAGGTATCTGACATATTTTCAATTAGGTTCGTTTAATTTATTTTTAGAATAAAATCAACTAAATATGTAAGGAATTGAAAAAATATTTTAGGTACCTACTGATGTATATTGCTTTCCGACTTTCCTATCGATATTTGCTAAATTGTTATTACCTTTTTGTACCTTTTATTTTGTATAGGTAGGTATAAAGTATATATTTTCTTAATTTAATATCCATTAGTATTTCCATAATTTATGTTTTTTGTAACAAAAACAGCAAATAAAATAATAATATTATGAATATTATGATCATTATTATAATTTATGTAATTATTACATTTCCTATAACTGAACTCGAGGCGCCCCTGCCCTTGCGTTCTACTTGTTTACGTTTTACGTCTTCCTCCTTGCCCCACCAAAAGCCGGCAATGAGTGCGAGTGAGAATATCAACAAACCCAAACTGACTTCAAGCTAAGATAGGGAAGGCGCGGTCCATTTATTTAATAGTCAAAGCTATAAAATAGTGATGTGACATATTTGGATACTTTTGGACATGCTCAAGTCGGAGTTCAATCAACGTGTTTTTTTTTTGTACGGTTATGAAAAATTCAACATGTTTTGTATCGTTTTAATAAAATTAAAACAAGCATATTTATTTTGTTCGGTAGGTAATGGATTATTTTTCTGCAATCTGGAAGACTAAGAATTTACTTTAGTTTAGAAGCCATTGCTTGGAGTTTGGTTTAAAATTAGCTCTTTGTAAGAGTAGCGAAACACACGAAACTGAAGAGTAATTATTTTTGCTAGATAATTAATATTTGCCAGGCACAGGGTTTACATTATTAGCATCTACGCCTTTCATCCCGGTAGAGGCAATTAACAGGTCGGTGTTCCCGTCTTGCACTCCCATGATTTATCACATCTAATCCCGAATTGGACATTGAACATTACAGTGGCTGCTTCATGGATGCATCATAGTTTAGGTAAGACAGCCTGCGAAACATAATATAGAATTAATGTAAACGAAGACATTCTTAAAAAACATATTGTGGTGCTTGTGAGTTCAAATACTTAGTAAAATTACTATTTACCATTAGGTGTTATTTATAAATAGAAGGCTGTGTGAAGTTGTACTCAATTATCATCGCAATGAATAACAGGGACTATTTTATATTACTATTATTGTAATAATAACTATTAGTTATATCAGTAAAATATTCCTGGTGAAAGCTGTAGAATTTTTGTAACAGTCAATTCCGCAGTGCTGCACCACATAGAAACAAACACCTATTTACACTCGAATGATACACTATCACCTGAGAAATTTGTAGCCGTCAAGAAGGAATTTAATCCAATGATGGAAATGGGCCTCATAAACCATCGTCATCTACGTGGGCTTCCCCCTACATATGGAGAAGAAGAATGGGTCATGGCGACTATGCGGTGACTGCTGAAGACTAAATGCTGTCCGCAAACCAGATATTATTATGTTCGCAAGAGTTTGGATCCTCAAAAATATACGATGATGCTTTGCTTTGACTTCAACAAAGCATTTGACAGTGTATGCTGTAGTATACTCAGCATCATGTAGTGTAGTGAAACAACTGCGCAGATCATACTTTGCAATTCTCCAACTTAAATCAAGCTTAAAGACTGAATGTTTGTTGAATGTTTACTATGTAGTAGTTTACTCTCATCTATCTTAAAATACTGTTGCTTGGGGTTCTAGTTCGCATGCCCAAAGAATTTTTATCCTACAGAAAAAAATTAAACGTCTTCTATTTGGTCTGAAGCCGTTAGAGACATGTAGGTAGATATGTTTTTGCAAGCAATAAAATTTTGACCTTTTGCTGTATATTCTTGAATACGTTTGTTTTGTATAAAAACATAATGACCTGTTCACTGAGGTATCGCTCGGTCACACATATTCCACACGGTTTGGAAGAAAGGTGTGCTTGCCTATTCACCGTACAACACTTTTTGAGAAATCGCCTTTCTATATGTGTGCGAAGTTTTTCCAACAACTGCCTTCCTGCAGATATTCTGGCTGTAGAGGGACATTTTGATTTATTCGGAGCTAGTGTAACGGAGTACCTCAATTCCGGAGTATTTTATAGTACTGCGGAATATTTTAATCGGTAGATTATTTGTCCTGACCTTATTGTTGGAATACATAATTGGAAAATGTTGCAATGCAATATAAATGTGGTCATATATATTTTATTTATTTGCTGTTTGTTGATTTTTTTGTGTATTTTTTGTTCACCTTATGTAATGCTATTATATTGAACTTTGTTACATTGGACTTTCCGTATGTACACTTTTTGTACTTGATAGTGGACAATAAAGATTTATTGATTGATTGATTGATTGATTTATATTGGCGACATGTGGAGGACATGTTGATAACCTCAACTGACTACCAGACTCATATGAAAAAAGCGCAGATAGTCTTTGAAATACTTCGCAACAACAACATAGCAATCAATCTCGAGAAATGCAAGTTGTCTTGGAGGAGATTTTTTGGGTACTGTCATATCTTCAAACGGCATCAAGCCACTACCCCAAAAAGTATAAGCCATAAGAGTTTTATTAATCATCCATCAGTAAGCCATAAGGAACTTTTCGCATCCCCAGACTATGAAATAGTTAAGCAGATTCCTAGGAAAGATTAATTACTAACCAGGTGGATATCAAAGGCAGCACAGGAACTTTCTCAATTAACAGATCTACTAGTAGGGACAGGAAAAATGGAAAACACACATAACCTGGACCGAGAAATTCGCAACGAACTTCAAAATAATAGGGGCGAAAAAATTCGTCCCTGTAAATTCATGTTTCCTAAGGGTTTTTCCTAAGCAAATTTTTGTGAGCGTTGGTGTATTTCGGGCAAAGGAGGGAGGAAATTATAAAACACACGGAATCGGATATAACTCCCCCATTTTTCCCCATATTGCGCTACAAAGAAAAACTAATTTTCTTGAATAATTGGTCGATCACGATCGCCTAACGATTGATTATATATATTTTTTTTTTCAAAAAGTAGCGCCCAAAAAAAATACAAAAGAAATCTATTAGTTTTTTATCATGAAGGGGGCTAGAGGAGGTTTCTTAACCAACCGAAAAGTTCTTGCAATCCTTTGAAAATGAGCCCGGCCAGTTGATTAGGAGGGGTGAGGGAGGGTTTTGGAAAACTGGTTTTCTTTTATCGATAACACGGTAAGGGGAAGGGTTATAGACTCCTAGCCGAGTTCGTTGTTGCTATAATATGCAATTTGAAAATTTCCCCGCTGAGCCAAATGTAATATGTAAACTTAACTTGGAATTTATACTATAATCAATTTTTTTTTGCGTCCCGGGTGGCTCTGTTAGGGTGACACAAATATTGAATTGCTGTCAACATGTAGGTTATGGCTATATTTTTGTAGAGGTCAAGATTACGATGTTAAGAGGATGAGCGGTGCTGTTAGATTATGCTTTCGTTCATGAGTTTGTGTTTTGAGTTTATAGAATATATCAGCCTAGAGTTCCCAGACAACGTCAAAAGTACACATTATACAGAAAGCATAACTGGTATTAGTGAAAGCAACGGATAACCTCTAAACTCAATATTTTGATATGATGTTTTATTATTCTAGGTACTAACCAGAGACAACATACTATAAAGAGACCGTCAGATCGACGGACGAAACTGGGTACACTGTTCACGCGCATTCCGGTAGCGCATCGCGCATTGCGGACGATTTCTAAACTAAAATGAAGCTGCCTTTAGATCTAAATTCTCATTTTGACACAATTTTGACTCATTCGGACATTTATTGTTTTGCAATTGTGTAAAATTTGATTTATTTAATTTGAGTATTTTATCAAACTAATAATAAATTTTAGATGAAACTTTACCTTAAAAGTATTTAGAAATATAATTTTTAATAATTTACCAATCAATAACAGTATAACGTAAAACTTTCGCATATTTGTTGACTTTTTGAAAGATAAGTGCAATAATAATTATGCTGTTTCATGCTCTTGTAAGTAATAAAAATTATTTTAAATAAAAAAAAAAGAAAAAAAACTCTTTCTGAATGCGAAATAATTGTTTTACGAACCACATTCTGTCTGCGTCTTGGTTTAAAAGCAGTTCTAATCACAACGATGGATTGATCAAAGTTATGAATAAAACACCCAAGAAAAACTGCATTACAACACTATTAGAAGGTAGATAAACGAATACAAATCTTTTGAGATGCTGAGATTCTGAGGTGCTGCGGTGTGTTATCTTCTCTGTTTATACTTAATTAGTTTGGTACATTATACTATTATTGGGCAGTTTATTATGTAAAGAAGTTCATGTGAACGGCGGGCTCTCTTCGGAGCTGGAAACCTCAAATAATGGGCCGCTTATTTGTTGCCCGAAAAACTTTCTTTGAAAATATTCTTTGATAAAAATAAGTATTTTTTGTTTCTTGGTGTTTCTCTGCTAAAACTCTTCCTTCTCAGTAAAAGCATCAAATGAAGGTCTATGAATTCTTTGTCTTGATATTTTTTACAAAATAAGGAAGCAGTATGAAGAAAAAGTTTGCTTATTTTTGTCTAAAGAATTTGCGTAAATTTTTTCGTAATTTTTGAGAATAAGAGGGCTAATCATCTATAGAAGGATAAATCGCCTTCTGACTCTTGGAGTTTTTCTTTAAAATACCTGCTGCTGCACTTGAAACTAATCAATAAAAAAAAATTATTTTTTTATGATTTTTTTCAGAGAGATCCTTTTTCGGCTTCCCTCTTGAAGAGGGAAGCCGACCTTCACATCTTAACCAAGCGACGGCGTCTGCGGTGCACGATCCAGCAGATGATGGCTGGAATGCCTTTTATGTTAAAATTATTATAACAACAATATTATTATAATAATATTTTTTTCCTGGAAAAGTCTTTCCATGTTGAGAAAACTGGTTAAATAGAAGCATATCTTCTGTAAAAACTGGACCTGTATTTATGTGAAGAAAATTTTGTAGGAAGCATTTGTTACAATTATGAAGTATACTTTCATATATTGTGCATCTATTAAGAATAAAGAAATTTTATATTGATGCCTCGAAGTTTATTTGTTGAAGTGGCGCCATTTTAACCGTAAAAATAATGTTTCAAATAATAATTAGATATAAATTTAAATTTGAATGTCCCACGCTTACCAATGATATCTCCGGTAGCCCAGGTAGTCGCCACCGTCGCAGGTTACCTAGAGTCTAACGTGTAACCGAACACTCTATTATATTATCTTTCTCTATGGTACTAACCTGCCCTTAATTAGATTTAGTACTTCTTCTTCTTCTTCTTCTTCAGGGTTTATGGCCTTTAGCTTTTACTAGCTATTTGGCCAGCACATTATTCTTTTTGTTATGCTGAAGCCACCAGGGTACTCATTGAAGAGTGTCTGAGATGTTCCATCCCCTGGTTGGACTGTGATTTTATTCTTTAGGAGGTTCTTGTAACTTGGTGATGAGTTGGAACTTGGTGTGGGTAGTTAGTAGGGACAAATAGCACACACAAAGGATAAGACTTTTCACGCTTGAGGGCAACCCAAACAGCACACAACATCCAATGAACGGGACGATTATGTCCATAATACGTACATGACGTCCATGGACCTTTTGCGCTACATCCATTGGATGTCGTTTTATGTACCATATGTTTTAGTACATCAGAGGACGTCCGTTCGATGTCCATTGAATGATTCGTTTGTACAAACCCAAATCATGTCCTAATTTGGACGTCCCATTAATGTACATATTGTGACTTAAAATGGACATCCATATCGACACTTTTAACAGCACGTTTAATGTTACCTACTCTCAACAGGTTATTAATTTTTTAGAATTCAATAATTTTGTAACACCACGCAAATAAACAATATTTCAAGCAATTAGTCACCTATTATTTACTATAATTATAATTATAAATCTTGTATTACGTTAATTATCAAGAATTGAAGGCCAATAATAGTTCAAACGAAGAAAAAGAAGAAATCCATACAAGTTATACCTAACCTAAAAATAAAAATGAAAATTAATTTCGCCTTCAATGACGACATTGGTCGTATTAATCTTTCAGTTTTCGAGGTTTATTAGGTATTGAGAGTTTGTATATTGCGGTCCCACTATAGCAAAACCCTCATCAATCAGTACGGAAATTGTGTGCAGTCATATAATACAAATAAACGGTGTATAAATAAATTGTGTAGTTGTACCATGTGTGGGGTAGGTAAGCTGACATTTCAAGAACAGCAATTTCAGAGAAGCGGCAAGCGAGAAAAAAAAATCTTCTATTTTCTGCTAAACGCTTCTCCGAATCTGCTTTTTTAGTAATGTCAAACCACACAATTTCCGTACGGATGAAAATTGTTCATTATTTGATCCACATAATGTACGCTAATGAACGTCCATGTTTGTGACAATGGATGTCCAAAGGACATTTTTTTAATTATACAAATTTGATCCAAAAGTAGTCCAGATTTTAATCCATACAATGTCCACTGAAGGACTAACAATGGAGGTCCCAAACTGTGTCATTTGTATCATCCACTGGACATCCACTGAATGTACGATGTCCATATGTGGATGGCCAATGGATGTCATGGAAGTCCACAGTAGTAATAAAAATGGACATCCATTGGATGTTATTGTGCTGTTTGGGAACGGCCAAGCGACTTTCACAAAACCGAAAAGTTGCCTCGGAAACAAGAGCCCAGGAGAGAGTAGAATAGAAGGATCTGGAATAAAAACAGTATTTAAATTTCTTTGTAAAATATTTCTTTATGCCTCGAGATATATCACTGAGGGTGTTATTATATGTTGTAGGTGTTAATGCTGGATTATATTTTTATCTTGTTATACTCTATGAATTTTATTAGGATTTTTTGTGATTTTGCATTCATTTCTCTTAGTATTGTTTGTAGGCTAGCTGGTAGTTGAATTCCATTATTTGCTAAATCAAAGTATAGGTCGTAGTTTTGAATTTTGTTAATCGGGCATTCAAGTATTTCATGTGATATGTTGCCGTAACCACCACATTCGCAGTAAGGATTTTCTGTTATTCCTATTCTGTGGAGATGAGCTTGACTTAGGCAGTGACCTGATCTTAATCTGATTATCATCGTCAGATGTCTCTTATTATTTGTTTTATTTGTTACGAGCCTTTTAACTGGAATTGTTGCTTCCATTCGGTAGACCAATTTTCGAATAATCTACTTTTCAGTTCAGGTTCTATGTCACGTATATCTGGTTTGAGGTTTAAGGGTACATTCAAACGTCTTCCTATGTTTGCCAGGGTATCTGATTTTTCATTTCCTGTTATATTAGAGTGGCCAGGGATCCAGCATAGCTTGAATATATAACCCTCTTTAGCTGCCTGTGATATCGTTCTTCTGGTGTTTAGGGAAATATAATCATCTCTCGAATTGAAGTTACAATTTTTTAACCTTTCTAATGCACTAAGAGAATCAGTCAATATTAAATTTTTTTTAGAGTTTTTTGAGATTGCTAAATCTACTCCTTTGCTGATAGCTATTGTTTCTGCTGTACATATTTGCAGAAAGTCTGGTAGTTTTGATGAAAAGGATATGTTTAGTTCTAGGCTATGGATTCCTATTCCTGATGATTTGTTAATTTTTGAGGCATCTGTGTAAATTAGGCTGTATTTTTGGTGTTTATATTTTTCTATATTCTGAAAGAATTTTTGTTCAATTTGAGTGTCTGATTTCATAATATTCAATTCAAGTACATTGATGTCTGCATACTGATGTTCATATTCAATTTCAAAACATGGCAGCACTTTATCTCTCCGTATTATATTTTGATATTTTGATAGCTCTGGCAAGACCGCAATTAGATTTGGGGGTTTTTTGTTTTTCCAAAATTTATTATTTGAATGGTACTCCTGATGCAGTGATCTTATAATGGGAATTAATGAATGTTTGTCGTATCTTATTATTTTCAAGTAAAATTTTATGGCAAGCCATTTTCTTCTATTCTCAAGAGACATTTCTCCGCATTCGGCTAGGAGGACATTTGTGGGAGTTGTCTTCAGTAGGCCTGTAATGGCTCTGAGAGCTTTAAAGTGGGTAGAATTAATTTTGTTTTCTAAGGTTTTCTGCATTGGATTTATTATAATCCCTCCAAAGTCCAAATGAGATCTCACCATGCTATAGTATATGAGTAAAGATATTTTTGGGTCTGAGCCCCACCAAACTCCCGAGATAGCTCTAATTATATTGATACCTTGATTTGCTTTCTTTATTCCATTATCTACATGATTTTTCCAATTCAAAAACTCATTGAATTCTACCCCTAGATATTTAACATTGGATTTTCTGGGTATTTCAGTAGGTCCTATTCGTATGGGTGGGATTATACTTTTTGATTTCCGTTTTCTGAACCACACATATTCTGATTTTTCCGGGGAGATGCTAAGTTGGTGGTTATTGAGCCACCTATGCAGTGAATTTAGTGATTTGTTTAAGAGTAATGACATGGAGTAGTTGATGTCAGAACCCTGAGTCATGAGTAACAAGTCATCGGCGTATGATAGAAGGACTACATCTTTTGGGATTACTTTGAATATTGTGTGGATATATATGTTGAATAAAAGTGGGCTTAGGGGTGAGCCCTGTGCTATTCCCTTGTTTGCAGATTGTGGGCCATGTATATTGTTATATTTATCTTTGATATATATGTTCCTAGTCGCTAGAATATTATAAATAATGTTGGAATAATTTTGTGGTATTTTGATCTTGGAAAGGTATTCGTGTAATTTGGAGATGTTTACATTGTCATATGCTGACTTAATGTCTAGGAAGCATGCTAAGACTGTTTGATTTCTAGAAAATGCAAGTTGTATAGAGGAGGTAAGAAGAGTTATATTTTCGTTAATGCCCATTCCCTTACGAAAGCCTATTTGATGTCTGGTGAATGTTTTTGAATTTTCTATGTGCCATTCTATTCTGTTTTTAATTATAAGTTCGAAAGTCTTTAGTATACATGGAGCTAATACTATTGGTCTATTATAGTGATCTGGATTTTGTGGTTGTTTATTGGGTTTCAGTAGAGCTATTACCAAGTAAGTTCTCCACTGTTCAGGAATTGTTTGTGTTCTCAAACATTCATTATAAATATTACATAAGTGACTCAGTGAGTTTGGTGGTAAATTTTTAATCATTGAATATGATGTCTCATCTAGTCCCGTGGCAGAGTCTTTTTTTTCCTAATGCACATTTTTAGTTCATTTACTTGAATTGGGGGAAATTGTTCTGTGGTTGTAGTTAATGAGAAGTCTGGGTTTATGTTACAGCTACATAGCTTGTCTAAAATTTTTTCCGTTGTAGTTTCATCTGGTAACCTACTTTTGTAGGAGGATTGATTTTTGTTAGAAAATTTTTTGATAGATTTCCAAACCTTAGATATGTTTGATTCTCGGTTTAAAAAATAAATAAATCTAATCGTAAGACTGCAATTTGTAATTTCAAACGAATATATATATATATATAGCGCTATAGTACCATCCTGAACCAAATGTATGTTTCCGTACGGTTAATCCTGAACCAGTCGAACAAACCTGAACCATATATGTGGTTCAGGATTGCAGACCCTTGTTAAACGACTTAGAGTGACCTCTAGATAGCGTGGTATGAATATGAAAATGGTTCAGGATGGTATGAAACTCCAAACTTTAGTTCAGCCTATTTCCGCATTTTGTGATGATGGCGCTGCAATCGCGTCGCTCATTATATACATGTATATGTTTGCGTATGGGGGACAATCCTGAACCATGCGACAGCTCGGCTCGAGTCTTCGCCGCATGGCTCAGGATGGCCAAACCCGTTCCCTCTTAGACTATTAATATTTATTTAATAGTCTAAGCGTTCCCTGTATAATAAAACTCTTTTGTTCACGAATTGAATGGAATTGTGTCAGATTTCAGCGAGAGGCCATGATACTCAAGATTATGGTTACATTTGTTGTCCTGTTCATCTAAGATTGTTGTTCAATTTTTAATCAAAATAATGTACTTATACCTACCTACCTATTGTTATCTCCTTAGGTATTAGCAAGACGATTTGAGGTATTTTTCGGAATATTTCACTTTTTCTCACTTTTTAACTACTTAAAAAAAAATTGCAAAATTTTAGCATAATATAATGATAAGATAAAAGTAAAATATGACGTGTGCTATATATTTTTTTATCAAATTGAAACATTGCCGACATGAAATTTCTTGGTAAAGCGTTAATGTTTTTGATTACAATACAGTAGAACATCCCCACCAATGAATCAGTCTAATAATAATTCTTTTTATAATTTTAAACATTTTGAGAAACAGGAAACTTTCCGTTATACGGATATTAAAAATAAAACACGAAAAATGAAGACTTAAAAAGATTTATGATATTAGTCATTTCCAAATTTCGCAAAAAAAGTCACAAATTGTTTAGGACTTTGAATACAACTTTTTTAAAGCGATGATTTAAAAGGATACAAAACAACTTTTGTAAAGTAGTGTTGTTGTAAGGCTGAGTCTTTTTATTGTGTTTCGTTTCGTTGATCTTTTGCAGACATCAACTTGAGCTTATTTTTAAATGGCATGGTAAAATATTATTTGCGTTTTTTGAGATTTTTGCTACATACAGCCCAAAGGACCCCTCATAATCCTTATGGGAATTGGCTCCCGGTTAAATTTGATGTAACTATGATGATCGATAGTAGGTATTCAATGAGTAGCTCAGATGTCTCCATGAGCGTAGCTTCCCAAAAAGTCTTGTTCTCGAGATAAAAGTCTAAAGATAAATTTTTTCTATCACTAGGGATAAAAAATTGCGTTTAATGAAATAAACTTGTAAACGGCGGTATTTTAAACGTTTAGACGCGAGAAATCTTAGATACCTAGTTCATTTGTTAAGATTGAAAAGCTGCTTCTGTATCAGTGGTTACATTTGAGGTCTGATGAGTAATTTTCGAGAACAACGGGAAAGAGTTTTAATACATAAATGTTATCATAGCCTTACCAATAGCCTTGGCTGTGACTTTCAAACTGGATTTTTTGCGCTTTTGTTTGTTGTAGTTTTTATTGTTAAAATTACGAAAATGATAAGACAAAATGAAAACTTTCCTGTTTTTCTCGAAAATGACTCAACATACCGAAAATGTAACTACTGAAACATAGACAGCTTTTTAATCGTAACAAATGATCTCTCTAATTTTCTCTCTAAAACAAGTAGGACGGCCAACACTTTAAAATATATGCGTGACTGTCATGATAGGAAAAAATCCATCTTCAGGGGTGAATATCTCGAAAACAGAACTTTTTGGGGGCTAAGCCCATGGAGACTTCTGATCAACTCATTGAATACTACCGATCACCAAAGTTGCAACAAATTTAACCGGGAGCCAGTTCACATAAGGAATCTGCGGAGTCCTTTTGTAAGAGCCTTTCTTTTCATCTATTTTACTTTTTTTTTACTTTTTTTAACTTTTTACTTGGCTACAAAAATTACGATATTATCTCCTTTATGGTTCATAATTTAGAGACAATATTTTTGACTTACCGGAAGTTTTATTACATCAAAAAAGTTAAATATGCAGGGTGTCCCTTGACTCGACAGCCATAGTCTTAATAAGGTCCTTTTTTTAAGATCCTCCAAATCCTTGAACTGTTTTGAAAATACCTTATAGGTACATATTTGTCCAAAACTCGTTTGCTTTAAAAATAAATCTGATTTCTTAATTATTGAGGTTTAATGCTGTTATCCGTTAGATTATTAAATAATATCATTGAAGGTATTTTGATTATTACACACATTCTTATATGTGTGAGGACGTTCCAGTGAGGACGTTTATAGTTCCCCCCTACCCTTTAACTTCCGAGCCGGACGAGATAGAACTTTGCTAATAGCTATTTATGATATTATTGTTAAAAGTGAAGTTTTATTTTGTGAGTGAAAAGGTTTGTGAAATGAGCGAAGCGTAGCGGAGCGAATTCAACAAATTCACGAACAAAATAAAATCACTTTTAAGACGAATATCATACAATGGTTTTTGTAAAACTGCTCTATTATGATAATAAAATTGATGAATTTAGAATGACACTCAACTTCAAACAGCATTTTAAAATATTACAGATAAGTACAAGTGTACTATGCATAGCAACCGTTGCCGACGCTATGGTTACTAACAAATGCGTGCATACAAATAAAAGAGATGTCATAATAATTATTATTGATTGCAATTTCTGAACAATTATTTTTGTCTTGAATTCTTGACTAGGTTTTTATTAATATGTTTGCCAGTAATAAAAAGAATATGAAACAATCTTATTACCTATAATTTTGTCTAATTTCATCATGAGAAAATGTAGTTTAAAAAGAGAATGTACAGAAAAAGTAGATAGAAATATTTTTAACACGACAACACGAGTGTTGTAATATATTTTTAACAATCGTGTTAAAAATATTTTTAACACGCTTCCATGTAAACAATCACTTTTAACACTGTCAGCTGTCGTTAAAAGTGTGACTTATAATGGCAGTTGTACAAAAAAAAAAAATTTGTGCAACTGCCATTAAAAGTCGCACTTTCGACGACAGGTGACAGTGTTAAAAGTGATTGTTTACATGGAAACGTGTCAAAAGTACTTTTGACACTAGTGTCAAAAATATTTTTGACACTTTGTAAGTAACCATAGCGTCGGCAACGGTTGCTATGCATAGTAGGTACACTTGTACTTATCTGTAATATTTTAAAATGCAATTTGAAGTTGAGTGTCTAAATTCTAAATTTATTTATTTATTTATTTATTATTTATTTATTTATTTATTTATTAATTTTTAGTTTCTATTATTTTTTTCTTATCGAACGACATAAAAAATAATATGGCGGCCATAAGAAAAACGAAAGTTGACTATGAAAACTCTGGGATCTAGTGGACTTTGAAATTTTTTGAAACGTCAGATGAATAGCTCATAACCGCTTATGTAAGCCCACGAAAAATTATTTATTAATTTCCAATTGTAAAAAAGATAATTATGGCAAAAATAAGATTTATCGATTTTTCAGTTTTTTCAGGATATTTCAGGAACGGTCACAAATATCTTGCATGTTTTGACGGATTCGAGATGGCCACAAAATAGCGCAACTTTTCTCTAATTTAACCGACCTCGTATCTTCAATGGTTTAGGATATCCCTGTGGTGGCCCTTTAAATAGTTCTAACCCTGTATATTTTATGATATACCTACGGATAACTCGAGGGACTCTACGGATAAACAGTTATTAGCAAAAAATATTTTTTTACTAAAGCTTTTTTTAAGGGGGGGGGGGGGGGGGGAGGGACGGGCTGCACTCTCAGAACTGATTTTTGTGGACTTAGGTATATGTTCTATAACCTCTTCACTAACAGTTATTGAGGGAAAATCTTAGATAATATTTTTTATGAACTTTTGGTACATTTTTTACTTTACCGACTGGGGCTAATAATACTATAATAGAAAATTAACTCGTCGGCTCATCCATCAGCTCTAACCGAACTGAGGTTGGGGTTGAAAAACCAATACACTATTGAATCTTGTTTTTCTTATTCCTATTTTCCCGCGTTTATTGCTCATTGCCACAGAAGTGTCTGATAAATCAAATGAATATTCCATAACAATTTAAATAAAAAAAAAACAATCCCTGCCGCAGTGGCGGCTATGAAGTGATATGAAGTAACTATATCTACCTCTTTACCTATTTTTAATTATAAATAATGTATTTTTAAATCGGAAAAATGTTTTTTAAAATTATAATTTTCTCTTATTAGTAAAGGTATTAGGTAGGTATTTATTATTATTCTTTTTAATTTGAAATTTTATCGCATTATATCGCATTTTATACTAAATACATATACTAAATAAAGGTAATAAAGTATGGAGCGCCAGTCTATTTATGTATCGTAAATTATTATTGGGATCCAGGGTGTGATTTGATGTCGAATACTGGCGCACTGGCGGTCGGATTTTTTCTGAAAGACACAAACATTGTAAACATTATAATAATAATCAAACTAGAGAAGTGTTGCAGCCACGGCGGACGAACCGGTCTAGCACTTCAGAATAACCCAGCACTTCTGTTTACAACATAATAATTCCATATTTTAAGGGTTTCACATTTGAAAGAGCATCATTATTATATTGTAATAGTTCTCCAACTCAACCTTTTAAGTCCTTCTTCCCGCTCATTCTTCCTAAATAACCAATTTTTTTTAAGACTGTAGTTTTTACTTTTTGTTCATTTTATACTTACCTACCTACTGAGTTTTGCGTTTATCGATGACAGTTTAAATTTTGTATTTTATTTAGTTCGGATTTTGATTTCAATCAGGACAGGTCTAGGTGCTATACATCAGGGTGATTTATAATCAAGAAAAAAATTACACAAGTACCTATTCAGTATCAGTATTCAATATGACACTTGAAACGAAAAACTGGTATACCTACATTTTTTTATTTAATTAGCTTCCTTACAAAGTTATTTACAAAAAAATTTTTACTTCTTATGTAGTATTTTAATTGGATACAGAAAACCAAAAACTAAATTCTTTATCTCAAATGGCATTCTGAACACTTGTATAAATTTATTACATACCTACCTAATTTTAATTATTATAAATCACCCTACATGTTTTTGCTTAAAAATATGCAATCCAGTTACAGTTAGTGATATTGGTATACATCAGGGTTAGAACTATTTAAAGGGCCACTACAGGGATATCATAAACCATTAAAGATACGAGTTCGGTTAAATTACAGAAAAGTTGCGCTATTTTTAGATGAGTATTTTACGAAAAAAATTTTGAAATACTATCCCCAGTATTTTCGGAAATATCCTGAAAAAACTGAAAACTCTAGAAATCTAGTTTTTGACATATCTTAATTTCTTATATTCAGCCATATTATTTTTTTATGTCGTTCGATATGAAATTTAAACCAAAAATTAATAAACTTCAGAAAAAAAATTCCGAAATTTTTACTCTAATCTTTTTCAAAGAAAAACAGACAATTTTTCGCTGAAATAGGTCAATATGAAGTCATACTGCTTGCCTTATAGTTTTTTTTAATTTCTCTATGATATTCAATTTAAAAAGTTGTCTTTGCTTTTAGAAGAATAAAAATTTTTTAAATTTATTTTTTGAAGTTTATTAGTTATTGTTTTCCATTATTTTTTCATACCGAACGACATAAAAAACAAGGTAGGTAATTATTTACATCCGCGTGTCCTAGGTTCCATCAATTTTTTCGGGACCGAGGAGCGAAATAGGGGTGCTGGGTGGGTAATAATCTAAAATAATAGCCATTGCAAACAATATTAAGGTCAGAACTAAGGCCTCTTTGACACTACGGTCGAATTGCTATTTTTTTCTTCACATTCAGGGCAAGGAAAATCTTCGAGATTAGCAGTAGCACGATTATTATTTTTCATTTGCATTTATTTTGCATTTGCATTCCAAAAAGCGTGACATTTGATCACTATTATTATAACAAAAAGATGAACGACATATCGTAAAACGATACGTCATTCATTGATTTCATGCTGTGAGTCAGGGGTGGAAATTGTAGACACGTGTTTCGTCCTAATTGGGACTCTTCAGTATAATGTATCTTGCTAACACACAGCACAATCTTAGTCACTTTATAGTGAGCAAAATGATAAAAATAAATAAAAATAAAATAGCACGGTGGGTTCGGCTTTCGCCATAGGATGCAACCCCAGGCAGCTAAAACGCATGCCAACAACTGAGTGCAGTGCCTCCCGATGTGCGTAAAGGTAGGATAGGCCTACTTCCAAAGTTTAACAAAAAGATGAACGACATATCGTAAAACGATACGTCATTCATTGATTTCATGCTGTGAGTCAGGGGTGGAAAAATGAAACAATTTCCACCCCTGACTCACAGCATGAAATCAATGAATGACGTATCGTTTTACGATATGTCATTCATCTTTTTGTTAAACTTTGGAAGTAGGCCTATCCTACCTTTACGCACATCGGGAGGCACTGCACTCAGTTGTTGGCATGCGTTTTAGCTGCCTGGGGTTGCATCCTATGGCGAAAGCCGAACCCACCGTGCTATTTTATTTTTATTTATTTTTACTATTATTATAGTCTGGATACGTTATGAGTGAGCTTGGGAACTTATGCCGGTACTGGAGCGTTCAGATGATGAATCTGCCGCGTCCTTGCATGTTTATACAGGGTGTCCCACGACATGACTGCCATAGCTTAAGGGTAGGTGTAGTTTTTCAAGGCGATTCAGGATCTGGTTTTGAAATTTTCCTGAGGCCCTTCCGTTTCGATTATACAGGGTGATTTGTGCAATTTGCCGAAATCTTTGATGAGCGATATCTTTTGAACGAATTGATTGAATTTAACGAAATTTGGTAGATATGCTCTACTAATGACACTTAATACCTCGCATTTTTCGCCGATTCGAAAACTGCAGGGCCGTACTTATTATTTTGATATCTTTCGGTTTTGTCGAAAAGTTCAGCCTGTATGCATTTTATTCAAAGTTTGGTGCCATTCTCTAAAACTACGTGAAAAATGCTACAATTGTGGTAAAAAACTACTTGGCATCATTAAACTGAATCGAGAAGAAATTTAAGTTTTTTAGTTTTTTATTCGGGATTTCAATTCATGTGTTGTTGATAATTTAAGAAAAATCAAATGTGGTTTTTTAAAACTTGCGTATTTTGTAGTTATTTCAAATAAATTTACTTTATCTACAGATTTAGCCAAGATTGGGGACCCTTCTACATCAGATTGTTTCGAGCTAAAAATAAGTTTCAACAGCAAAATAAATAACACAATTTAACACATTACCATATAGACAAACAAGTATCCACATAAACGAAACAGGAAGAAAAATATCAACAAAAAATTTGGGAAGAAAAACTACAATTCAGTGCAGGTAATGGTCAAGGAGACCACCCATCAAACTCAACACATTTCCTTGACTTATTTGTCTATGTGGTAATGTGTTAAATTGTGTTATTTATTTTGCGGTTCAGTGTAGTTTCAGTACGGTTCAGTAATCGCTTCAGTGATATTATTGCATTTGATCCAAAAACAGACTCTGCCTTTATTATCGACCCTACAATTCGTTTTGAAAGTAATGACTGTCATCAAGATGATAAAATTCAATTAGAAAAAAAGAATATTTATGAAAAATGTTTTAATTTTTACCAGAGCAAATATTCACCAAGTTTTGGCATGCGCAAATGGGAAGTCATCGGCCTTTGGTTTGGTAGTCGTGGTACAATGCGGTAAAAGTGTAATTGAATTCTTCAATCGCTTTAACCTGAACTCAGAAATAATTAACGAAATTTCTGAACAAATTTTAATAGATTCCATCAGAATCATAAACAAACACATTTATTCCTAAAATTAATGTTCTTTAATTATTATTTATGTTACAATTTTTAATATTTATGTCATTTTTTTTGATTGATCGATATGCTGTGTATTAATGCAACCCAAGTTAAATGGGCAGTCCACTTTATTCAATAAAGTTTTTCCTTTAATAATTTTTATTTGTTACAAGTCATAAATTTAATTGTCATAATATTCAAATTAGATCCTTGAATCCTCTTCCTAGAAGAAACTTGAAATCACCGGTTTCTTACAGCTGAACCCAATTTTTCATTACAGTATACAGGGTGTTATGTAATTGAATGTCAATATTTTGAGGATGATTTTTGGGTCAATTTTAAGAAGAAAACTTCATAATAATGTATGTCCTAAGAGTCTTAACTTTTGAGATACAGGGCGGTAAAGTTTTATTAAAATAAATCATTTTTTCGTAATATCTGTAATACACGTACCGCTCTGGATATTTTAATGAAATTTCGTATACAGGTACTCCGCATCAAGGGGCATTTTTTCATGTACCGCGTTTGATTTTATTTCCACTTAGTGACGATGGTGCACGATCGTGTAGAATTTTACCGGCACATTTTAGCAGACATTGATGGTACGCCACTGATTTCTGTTCAAATAGAAATCTTTTTTGAGATCCCCATTCATTTCCAAGCAAATTTGATTCCTTATTTTTTTTCAGTCCCATGCACGGTTTTCGTTAAAAAAAAAAAATCTGTTTCTCTACAATATCACACAAGATTGTCGTTAAATGACAATAAAAAATATAAAAATATTCATAGGTAAAATTCTGCAAGATGTCACTAGTGGAGATAAAACGAAATGTGGTACATGAAAAAATTCCTCTTGATGAGTAATACCTGTCTATTCAATTTTATTAAAATATCCAGAGCGGTGTTACAGATATTATGAAAAAATTATTTATTTTTAAAAACTATTACCACCCTGTATCTCAAAAGTTAAGACTTTTAGGACATAGGTTCTTATGAAGTTTTCTTGTTAAAATGGACTCAAAAATCACCTCCTTAAATATTGACATTCCAAAACCAGGACCGGTGCTAACCAGGACCGGACTCCCTAGACCGATTTTTAGTGCCTTTTTTTGCTAACCATGCATTTGCAAAGCAAATGAATACCTTCCTGGTGTTACTACGTCCTTCACCCTTATAATAAGTGCCATAGTGAAACTGTAGGACACCATGACACCAAGATTTAAATAATGACAGTGATATTTAATTGACAGTTGGTGGAGTGTCTTTATAAGATACCATTTCTCACCCTGGCAGGGATTATTTCTTTTTAAATTTTACCGACTAGTATTTATTTAATTCCTCTGGCACTTCTTGTCAGTCCCGATAATAAACTGGTATGGCAATAATACATTGGCGGTTAGTAATCAGGACAAAGTGCGGGAAGAATTATTATGACAGCGGGAAAATAGGACTTATAGGATAATAAACAAGTTGAGGTTGTGTATTATTGTTTTCAAGGATGAGAAGAATATGTTTGTATTGTTTATATTGAATTAACAAAACAAAAATAATATTATTTTTTCAACATTTACCATTTTTGTGCCTTTTCCAAAGCGAATTTTTGAATCTACAAAAATGTGTTTCTAAATAGAGTAAAATAAACTGGAGGACGTGTAGATAAAGCTAAAATATTTAGAAAGTTTAAATTCTTTTTTTTTCCGAAAATGCTTTTTAACCGAGTAACCGAGATACAGGGTGTTTAATATAAGTATCGTTATTACGAAACTGGTTTTTATTTTATCTTTTTACAGAGTGGACCAATAAAGGGAAAAATTCTATAGGTATCAGTGGTATCACCGAAGCACCCAGTGGAGTAGAATCCGACGTCACAGCACAGGGCAGCTTTTTTCTCGTTGAAAATTTCTGAGCCGGTTTTTAATTTTTTTTTTTTCGTTTTTCAGAATGCGAGATTTAATTGCTATAAAAAAGCAATACTATCAAAATTTTTAATAACTGTTTTCAATAAAAATTCAAATGTAGCGTTTTCAACATTTTTTATTTCTTTATTAGTCTAGCCAGTCTAGCTAGTCTGGCCAGCGAACCTAACCTGACCTGACAGACAGGTCATAATAACCGGGTTAGGTAATATCTATTAATGAAAATATTTATAGAGATATATGTCCCCTTAACAATATATAAAATGGCTGGGTGGTGGTGTGATAAAAAATGACCTCGGAGTTGCTCTCCATTCCAGAATATCCTTTTATTGATAATTGAAATAACTGGGGATTTAGTAAAAAACGACAACGCAAATATCAAGAAAATAAATCTATTGAAAAGTTTTATTTATTTTTTGAACGAATTTTAATAAATTTTCTCAAAAGGTCGAAAAGAAAATAGCGTCTTCATCTCGCGAAGAATAGCTATTATCCACTCAAACGTTCCAACACTCGCCTGTGAAATTTTCGTTCTCGTGAATAATAGCTATCATTCTTCGCTCGTTGAAGAATATACTATTATAAGACCCACAATAGACAGACAATTTACCATATTGTAATATGTACCTACCAAAAAATATTCATAATCAGAGGGAAGGCAAAAAAGAGTTGTAAGTATTCATGTCCCCTTCAAAACCCATTTTTATTTTTATTTATAAGTTGTTTGGTTTTCGAGTAATTTCATTTTTTGCCAAAATTTAAAGTAACAAAAAATTCGTGAGCATCAAAAATAGAAAATTTACAATTTCTTAAATACTAAATAACTCTAAAACTATGACATATACGAAAAAATTGCAAAATCACTCTATAATAGCTTTTCTGCTTCTTTTCTCTAAGGTAATACGTATTTTTTTAAGTTTTCCAACGATTAACGAGTTATACTAGCAAAAAAAAAATACTTTTTTCACCAAAGGGATGGTTCTTTTTTGGGCGAGGGGGGGGGGATGCGCTACACCCCCAGAACTATAATTTTTGTCTGTTTATGTTCTATAACCGGTTCATTAACAATTATTGAAAGAATATCTTAGATAAGATTTTTTATAAACTTTGCTATATTTTTTACTTTACCGACTGGACTATATGTGTTCCGTTATTAGGGCTTTTCCCGATTTTTGTCGCAAAAATTACTTTGTATAGGTATCTAGGAATGAGAATTCCTTTAAAATTATTCATAAGCGAATCCGAATAATATGTTTTTATTTCAATCAAAATTAGGTAGGTCTGTACTATTTATAAGTTGTTTTTTTTTTTGCTAGTTTATTTGCCTAGGTAAATATTATTCCTGAAATGAATGGAATTTTAGAGCGCGACAATAATGTGATATAGGAGTATAATATTAGAAGACACAATGAGCGTGTATAGGTATTTCACTAAATTTTTTTTCTATGTTCATTGACTAGAAGAGCAATAAATAAATATCCGGAACATCCCCCTGGAGCTGACAGATATTGGTCTTGGTCATAAACGACAACCGGTTCATTCTACATAATACAAAATTACAAAAATACAATAATTCTCTATCTACATTATATAATTTAAGGAATTCAGTCCTAAATGTTAATTAAAATATGGAAATTGTGATTATTAGATTTATGCGATTTGATTCTGGTTTATTTTTATACGTCAATTTAAATGAGATAAACTATGTTTCAAAGTTTTGTATCAAATGACCCTAGAATAATTGGAAAAATTATTCGAAAGTTTTCTGTGATAATACTTGATGATGACTACATTAAAAACAAAACCTCGAAAAATACAAACATACCTGCTAGAGTCATAATTCGAAAATCCACAAAAAAAATCCACAATGTTTGTGGAAATTTTGTGGACAAATGGTTATTTAATAACCACTTTTAAACACTTAAGAATAATAATAGCATTATATGTGGGCAAGAATTTTAATTTTATCTTTACCCGTTTGCGAGATACAGTCCTTTAAAAGTAAGTATCGGAGTACATAATTTGAATCGGCGGAACGCTCTACTATTATTGGCCTGACGTCACTACCTCTGTCTGAATCTGGTGGACCCGCGCCCCACAGTTCTCATGCATAACGCCGTAAACCAGGCATTCCGCTTCGGTGTCGTGTGAGGGGGTTTACGTTAAATGTTATATGCGCACATTATTGCTAAGAAATTTAAAAGTTTAATACAAAATATAAAATTACACGAATATGGAAGAAGATTTTCAAAAGGCCGACTCACATAACTTACCTACTGTCGATGTTACAACAATGGTACTTAACACAGTGGTTCTAAAGCAGACCCACTGATAGAGAATATTAGTAGAGAATACTAATATTGCGGCACCGTGCATTGGATGAATTTGAAAGTCTAGTATCTTTATTAGTTTTTACGTTAGAGCAAAATTATTTTGAAAAAATCTTGGAGCACATTATTATGCTAAAACTCATTTCGGTGAAATTTGGTTGGTGGGGGGGTGTAGCTCGACGTCAAGCCACACTTCACATGCAAAAAATTAAAAAACATATACCTACGGGGTAAGTGTTTTCAATGTCTAGTACTACAGTGATCTTGTAAACTACTTCTGTTAGAGGAACGGTTAAATGATTACTTCCCCTACTTAATGGGGAAGTAATGCAGTTTTATGAATTAAATTGAAGCAACTTTTTTTAATCTCTGGGTTCCTATAGATATTTGACATAAACATTTCGCATATTTCTTTATATTGATATAGCATTCTTATTATACTAGGTACTTCTAAATGCAGTTCCATAAGTTGGAGGGCGTGTACATGAAGCTTGAATATTAAGAAAATTCCAATAGTTTTCTTTTCCGAAAACGTTTTTTAAACAAAATACGGGGTGTTTAAGTTTCGATTTAATAAACTGGTTTTTATTATATATATCTTTCTACAGAGTGGACCAATAACTCTGAATTTTTGTATACAGTCTTTCTATTTAATAACCTGTAAATAAAAAATAACCTAAAAAAATTCTGGGTGAAATCGAAGAACCCAGTGGCGTAGAATCTGGGGTCCCATGACACCTTATTTTTTTCTCATAAAAAAATTCAGAACCATTATTTTTATTGCGTTTTTGAAATGTCATATTAAAATGCTAAAAAAGCTGAAGTAAACGCAAAGGAATTATTTTTCGAAAATGTTTCTTAATTGAGAGACAGGATGTTGAAAAACCTGTTTTGTAAATGACACTTACACAACGTCTATCTCGGTTAAAAAACATTTTCGGAAAAAAAAAATTCTTAACACTTTAGCTTCATCTGCAGCCTGCAGCTCTTCAATTTATATGGTATTTATGTTTAACTATTAACTAAAAATAATAAAGATAAAAAATGTAAATAAAAAGTTAAGAGCGCTACATTTGAGTTTTTATCGAAGACAATTTTATTGAGTCCTATCGAAATTTAATAAGTACCTATGATGGCTTTTTGTATCAATTTAAAATGGCATTTCCAAAAAGCAATAATAATAATAAAAAACTATACATGCAGTACACACAGTATAGAGTTAGTAAAAATATCCTCCCGCGGAATACACTGTGTCTTATTTGCTTAATTAGACATTCACCTAAAAAAATTGATAACTATTCTGTTTTGTCTAAGAGTTCGGTCAGTATTTATATTTGGCTATCCTACAGTTTCACTATGGCATCTACCATATAGGAATGGAGGACGTACCTATAGTAACACCAGGAAGGTATTCATTTGCTTTGCAAATACATGATTAGCAAAAATAAAGGCACTATAAATCGATATAGGGAGTCCGGTCCTGGTTAGTACCGCGTATAACATGGTAAACAAGCACTAGAAGAAGTGCTGAAGTGGCCTATCGCGTCGTAGCGTTGCCGACGATACAGAGACGGATCCGAACGAATATAGCTTTCTATATCCTGGGTACGATATGACCCAGACTATAGGGATTGATGTCACGCTTTTTGGAATGTAAATGCAAAATAAATGTAAAGATCAAAATAATAATCGTGCTACTGTTAATTTCGAAGATATTCCTTGCCCTGATATTGAATAAAAAATAACAATGCGACCGTAGTGTCAAAGAGGCCTTAGTTGTGACCTTAATATTTGTTTGCAATATCTGTTTTTAGCTTCTTACCCACCCAGTACACCTAATTTCGCTCCTCGATCCCGAAAAAAATTATGGAATAACTTAGGAGACGCGGATGTATATATTTACCAAGAGTTTTAATACTTCCCCATCATCGTTTGTTCCCTCTAATGAAATGAAATATCTTGCTTGTCGAATACCAAAACCTGCAATACTGCAATGAACAGATATCTGCAATGAACGGGGAAATACCCAAGCACCTATAACGTTCAATATGACAACAGCGCTAATGACTTGTGATGTGATGAAGTTGCATGTCTATTATAGGTAACACGTAAATTTGAATCAGTTGTTGCATTGTAAGATTTTTGTTTTTTTGTATAAAATGAAACAAAAAAGAAGAAGAAAGAAGAAAATGTGAAGTGTCAGGTAAACAATATATAAAGTCCCTCTGAATCGAGGGACTCTAATCAACAACTGTCTGAAATCTGCAATGGTTACGCCAGGATACTAAACCACAACCAGGAATATTATTAATTAATTATAAGGCAATAATTGAATGGTCGAGTTATGAAGTTACTTAAAAAATCAGGATAAAAATGCCTGACGAGGCCCTCTAATTCTTGTAGTTATGTTCTTGCATAATTTCTATTAGAGTTCTTATAGCTTAAAAAACATTCAATTGCAAATAAATGATTGTACTTACTTACTTTATAATACCTACATTTATTTATTTTCACATTTTTTGTTGGGTATTAGCAAAACCAAAATAAAATTTAATATACAAAGGAGGGAATTATGTATTTCAAAAAACCCTATAATGATATCTTTTAATAATAATATCCCTTGAAGAATTCTATATAAATGTTTTATCTTTCATTGTCGTTAACTTTGACCGACTAATTTCCATCGGCAAATCAATTTATTAATTAAGCCATTTGAAAAAATTTGCTTAAAGAATTTGAAGAGCTTCCGAATAATGAAAGTAAAATTGTTTATTCCTCTTATTGGGGTACGGGATACACTATATTGGGTATACACTCGCCTACGGCTCGTATCTTAACCATCATACTCGCGTATTAATAGCCTTCATTATAAGCTCGTTGCATAATATACTAATTAAACATTTATTTATTAATTAAATGAATGTAGGTATGTATAACATAATAAAGTGTGAGCCATAAAAAATTGACTTCTAATCCGCGTTACCAACACAAATTTATGTTCACCACTAAATCGTCCTGGTATTCCCACTAAAAAATCACCAGAATTTTGAAAATAGCCTCGTAGGAGAGGGGGGAGGGGTAGCGCCGCATCCGAAAATGGTTGAAAGTTCAAGGTTTTCAAACATTTTCCAGTAGTTGAAAATTTATTCAATCTTAAAATAAAAAAATTAAAACCAATTTTTGTAGTCAATCAGCTACAGGAATTAACAAAAAAAATTCCATTCATTATTATTATTATCAACCAGCAAAAACAATTTTTTCAAATGAAGTTTCTCAAGTCCTGTTTCTTAATTTACTCATTAACGTACAATACAACATAAATATTATGAATGAAAAAAAGAATGAATGAATAACGGGTGGTATTTTATGATTATGATCAATAGCTGTCAGCTCCCGGGATTAATTTATTGCTTTCCTTTTAGTTGGCTAGTGGCAATAGCGGCATCCTCATACCTACCCTCTTGATGCTATTAGGTATTACATATTGGTATTTCTGAAGATTTAAAACTATGAATCTGTTATTTACTTTGCTCTATTTAGTCACCCTATCAGATTGTTGAATTATATTTTAAAAATGCGCCCTAAATTTCCATTAAATTTATTAAACAAAACATCAAAATAAGAATTCTCATTGTATTCATAACATATTTTACTTACTTGAACAATGGTGACCAAATTTTATTAGAAGCCATTTAAAAACCCAGTGACCAGAATATCTTAAATTTCCTCTTACTTCTAATGTCAGTTACAAACGCTCAGAGCAATAAAATTATTTAAATCAAAAAACCGCCGCATTAATTTTGGCGTATTATTTTATACGAGTAGGTAACTGCATATATGGTCTACTTAGATAATATTTTTTCAAAGGAAAGATATTTAACCCGTCAATGATCTGACCGGTCAGGTTCTGGTCAGGTTAGAACACTTTCTTTGAAAAAACAATTTCAAATGAGCCGTGTTGGGAAACACTTTTTGAGTTCAGATAGTTCAGTTTGTTAGCTGCGTTGAGCTGCACTCCCGCCTCCCCACTCCGGGAATATTAAAAATGAACTGCACCAGAATTATCTGCTAATTATGTGCTAATTAAGTGCCAAACTCGATGGTTTGTGCTCCTTTATTTATATCTATTTTAGGGGCGGAGAATATATCTATAGTAACACCAGGAAGGTATTCATTTGCTTTGCAAATGCATGGTTAGCCAAAAAAAAAAAAAAACGGCACTAAAAATAGGTTTTCAGAGTACGGTCATGGCGAGAATTGCGAATAACTACGCCGAGTTTCGGAAGTAACAACTTGACGACAATGCAAACCGCTTCGAAGCGTACGGAGCAGGACCTGCATTATATCCGCTTTCTCATATCGTATCCAGAATACAGGGATTAATGTCACGCTTTTTGGAATTCAAATGAAAAATAAATGCAAAATTCAAAATAATAATCATGCTACTGTTAATCTCGAAGATATTCCTTGCCCTGAAAATGAAGAAAAAAAATAGAAATATAGTCAAAGCGGCCTTAGTTGTGACCTTAATATATTAGTTTGCAATAGTGGTTTTTAGCTTCTTACCCACCCAGCACCCCTATTTCGCTCCTCGATCCCAAAAAAATTGATGAAGCTTAGGATACGTGGATGCAAATATTTATTTTTTTTAATTTTTAAAATGGGATAAGTAGTTTTTCGAGCGACATGAACCTGCGTTTTACAAAAAAAGTGAATAGGCAGTTGTGAGAAAAGACGTGGTTCAGAATTGTATGAACCATCTAAAATATATACAGTGGTTCAGGTCAGCACAAGTATGATGGTTCAGGATGGTACGGTTTTTTTTGTATAAAATGATAAAAAATAAATCTCTTTTTTCGTGATGTATATGTTCAAAAATATGATATTCGAATAATGACAAATAAATATACGCCGAGAGACGGGCTCCAACTGCTTATTTAAGCCATGGTTCAGGATGGTATGAAATTTCGACTGGCTCAGGAAGGATAGAAAGATCTATATATATATATATATATATATATATATATTCTCGGTTTAAAGTGTTACAGAATTCAAGGAAGTTTTTTCTTTTTTTTAAGGAATTTTCTTGTTTGAGCTATCTGTTTTTTTGCACTCAGGTAGTTTTCTAATGATGAGTTATTTTTGAATATTGATAGGAATTTTTTCCTTTCTTCTATTGCCTTCTGACATGAATCGTCCCACCATGGGACTCTATTGCATTGAGTATTATTATTGGGTTTGGATCGTGGTATGTGGTTTTCTGCAGCAGTATTAATAATTGCAAAGAAGGACTCATAATTTAGATTATTTTTTATTTGTGAGATATCTGAATTTATTTGGCAATTATATTCTGTCCAATTAGCTTTGTGAAATTGTCGTTTGTTTGAGTAATTCAGGTATGTATGATTATTGGGTTTGTTGATAGTTAGCATTGTTGGATAGTGGTTACTGAATCCACAGTCTCCTAATAGTTCCCAATTTGTTAGCAGGGCCAAGTTGGAGGATATTATTGATAGGTCTAACGGACTACAGTTATTCTCAGGGTTTTGAAACAAGGTTGAGCAATTTTCATTCAATACTACCAAATTATTTTCTGACATTAGTTCTACGATTGTTTTACCATTAGCATTGTCTTTCACACTTCCCCAGGTGCTGTGATGAGCATTAAAGTCGCCCATGATAACAATATTGCCTAATAATTTGTTTAATATGCTTTCAAAGTATTTGATGTGAATTTTTTCTTGTGGCGGACAGTATGCCCCAATTATGTTTAGATTGTCTATTTTAATTATTACTCTTTGAATTTTGTTGTTTACGGAGAAAGAGTCACAGTCAACGATATTAAATTTAATGTTTGATTTTATTAAAATGGCAGTTCCGCCATAGCCGTCATCTCTGTCTTGTCTGACTATTTCATAGTTATGTAATTGGAAGGAATGATTTGGCTTTAGCCATGTTTCATTTAAAATAACTACATCTGGGTGATAATCCCTCACTAGTGATATTAGGTTATGTTTGTTTGAATTGATGCTGCGTATGTTCCACTGTATTATTATTATTCCCATTAATAGCTTTGTTGAGAATCGGAACGTGTTAGGTAGTGGGAGTCGGTTAATTCGTTGTTTTCGAGTGAGAGATTTATGTCTATGTCATTAACTTTTTCTTTGGGGGGGTGATTTAGGGATTCGTCTAAAGTTAAAGGTGAAATAAATTCTATTTCAGGTTGAAGAGTTTGGGAAGAGATTGGTTTAGTTTGGATAGAATCTGTGTTCCGTCCGTTAGGGTAATTCAGATAAAGCCGGTGAGCTGTTTTGTCATATCCCGATAAATTTATTTCTTTTTCTATTGGTGGGGATAATGGTCTTGATCTTTTGCTTTTGATCATAGAGCTTGTTGGGATGTATGTAGTGGGGGTTTGTTTTTGGGTTGCAGGTAAGACTGGGAAATCTGATGGATGTAATCTGAATGGCGGAGGTGGAAGGTAAGTTTTAGGAATTTTCTGAGATGCCTCGAAATACGAAAGGTTTTCATAGGCCATCGTTTTTTTTATTTCTCTTTGTCTTTTAAATTCTGGACAAGTTTTGCTGGTGCTTTTGTGTTTGTCACTTTTGCAGAAGTGGCATTTTATCGTGGTGCATGGATGCTTTTCTTCGTGAGAAGAAGCGCAGCTGTAACATTTTTTTTTGCTGCGGCAATTATTTTTGGTATGTCCATAGAGCAGGCAAGAGAAGCACTGAGTAACAGGGGAAATGTATGGATTTATACGGACAGGTAGGTTGTACATATTTATAAATCGTGGCAGGATGGTTCCCTCAAAGGTAATTAGAATAGAGCTAGATGGGATGTACTGGGTTGTTTTTTTCCCGTTTTCATCTAAAGTTTCAGATCGTCTGTTAAGTCTTTTAATATCTAGTACTTTAAATGGGGATTGGGTGCAGCTTTTTAGTTCTTCTATATCTATATCTAAGTCTATCCTAGTAGCAACTCCTTTACAAGGAACTCTGTGATATGGAATGTATAATTCATAGCCCAGTTTCCTAAGTTCCCTACTTTCTACAAACATATTTGCAGCTTGGTAATTATTAAATTTAACACTTATTCTGTTAGAGCCTATAGATTCGATTTTAGTACTATCTTTGATATTTAATTGTTAAATGTTCTTCTTTATTTGGGTTTTAGGTTCGATATTAAAATATTATTTTTCAAAAATATTTTTATAAAATTTAAACGTTTCGAGACCGATTGGTCTCTTGTTCACTCATAAATAATTGTAAAAAATATGTAAAACTTAAAAATACTTTAAAAAATCATAATTATTATATTAAAATGTCGCAAATGGTGTGTTTTTAAATTTTAGAAAAAATATAAGTAAATTAATTTTGATTTTGATTTTGATACACGTAACAAACACAATAATGAAATATAATAAACAAAAGCAGACACATAACATGTCAAAATCAAAATCAAAATTAATTTACTTATATTTTTTCTAAAATTTAAAAACACACCATTTGCGACATTTTAATATAATAATTACGATTTTTTAAAGTATTTTTAAGTTTTACATATTTTTTACAATTATTTATGAGTGAACAAGAGACCAATCGGTCTCGAAACGTTTCAATTTTATAAAAATATTTTTGAAAAATAATATTTTAATATCGAACCTAAAACCCAAATAAAGAAGAACATTAAACAACTAATAAGAAGCAAGGTTCAATAAAAATAATCAAATTTGATATTTAATTTATAAAGATCTCTTGCTATAGAGAGATGACTATAATTTCCGATATTTTTCGTCTTATCTTCATTTTTTGTTTCCATGAATACCTCGAATGGAGATAAGCTGGTTGAATTGTATTTGAGTATTGCTTTTTTTTAGCATGATCTTCTAAAGGCCCGGTTACACGGTCCGTGGTTCGGCGAACCTGTCTCGACGAGCCGCGAACCATGCACCGTGAAGGCCCAGTTACACGGTGCGTGGTTCGGCGAACCACGGAACTGGTGCGTGGTTCGCAGAGACTCGCACTTTAGCGAACCAGGGGTGGTCACACAGTGCGTGGATCGTTTAGTTGTCTTTCGCAATCGGTTCGCCGAGACAACATGGAACCTAGTTTGTTTTATTGAAAGCAAGTTTGATAATTAAATCGTAATTGATTCCGTGCTGTTGTGCCGTGGTCGGTGGAGATTTGCTCGGAACGTTCCGTCTACAGATGCGCTAGACATTATCAGCGGTTACGTGTAGACAGCTGGACATGTGTTGACATGACTGGACAGCTGGGAGAGCGCTACTATTTATAGGATGATGGTCTGCTGACGTCATACCCCCTCCACTAGCTATTTCCACTGTAGCAACGGCCGATCTCTCCGATGATGTCATAGATTTCTGAATCAGACGATTACTTTTTTGAGTGTGACTTAACGCCGGATACGAAATCCTCGGAAGTTTCATTCCTTAAGTTAGCTGTCGCGGAGTACGCCGTACTTCAGGATCACCATGCCATTTGCTTTGAAGAAACGAAAATCATGTCCACTACTTCACACTACTACACCCATTATCGTGATGCTATTGAAATTTATAAATAAATGTCCAAGAATGAATTAGTTATCAGTGTACACGTAATCGTCGATGATGTCTATTCGGAGAAAATTTCCATGAACCACGGCACAAGTTCCTGGGATCAATTACGATTATAGCAATAAAAAGCACTGTACGAAGACTTGCTATCAAATACCAAACTATCGAAGATTACATTTTAATTCCCGCCTGCATGCATGCAATACAAGACTCAATTATTGGATAAAATAAATTGCAAAACTGAGCAGTGGTTCGCAACATGGCGAACCAGCACGAACCGACGACATATCTACACGAACCTATCGGTTCGGCCGCTTTGTTCTGTGCACATTTACCGACTCCCGATGGATACGGCGAACCACACACCACGAACCGCGAGCCCATAGTGAGCCACCTATGTCACACGGTGCGTGGTTCGCGGCTCATCGAGACAGGTTCGCCGAACCACGGACCGTGTAACCGGGCCTTGACATAGGTGGCTCGCTATGGGCTCGCGGTTCGTGGTGTGTGGTTTGCCGTATCCATCGGGAGTCGGTAAATTTGCACAGAACAAAGCGGGCGAACCGACAGGTTCGTGTAGATTTGTCGTCGGTTCGTGCTGGTTCGCCATGTTGCGAACCAATGCTCAGTTTTGCAATTTATTTTATGCCAATAATTGAGTCTTGTATTGCATGCAGGCGGCAATTAAAATGTAATCTTCGATAGTTTGGTATTTGATAGCAAGTCTTCGTACACTGCTTTTTACTGCTATAATCGTAATTGATTCCGGGAACTTGTGCCGTGGTCCATAGAAATTTTCTCCGAATAGACATCATCGACGATTACGTGTACATTGATAACTAATTCATTCTTGGACATTTATTTATAAATTTCAATAGCATCACGATATAAATGGGTGTAGTAGTGTGAAGTAGTGTACATGACTTTCGTTTCTTCAAAGCAAATGGCGTGGTGATCCTGAAGCACGGCGTACTCCGCGACAGCTGACTTGTCTATCTGACCCAGCCGGCAGTTATCTGTTATGTTCGGTCACGCGGATGTTGACGTTGCGTTTAGTAGTTCCGATGTATGCGTACAAACATCGGAACTACTTCAGGATCATCATGCCATTTGCTTTGAAAAAATTAAAATCGCTGTCCACTACTTCACACTACACACCCGTTTACATTGTTAGTCTATTAAAACGTATAAACATCCAAATAATTTCAATAGGCAGGAGGAAGGAATGAAACTTCCGAGGATTTCGTATCCGGCGTTAAGTCACACTCAAAAAAGTAATCGTCTGATTCAGAAATATATGACATCATCGGAGAGATCGGCCGTTGCTACAGTGCAGATAGCGGAGGGGGTATGACGTCAGCAGACCATCATCCTATAAATAGTAGCGCTCTCCAAGCTGTCCAGTCATGTCCACACGTGTCTAGCTGTCTACACGTAACCGCTGATGATGTCTAGCGCATCTGTAGACGGAACGTTCCGAGCAAATCTCCACGGACCACGGCACAACAGCACGGAATCAATTACGATTTCATTATCAAACTTGCTTTCAATAAAACAAACTAGGTTCCATGTTGTCTCGGCGAACCGTTTGCGAAAGACAACTAAACGATCCACGCACTGTGTGACCACCCCCGGTTCGCTAAAGTGCGAGTCTCTGCGAACCACGCACCAGTTCCGTGGTTCGCCGAACCACGCACCGTGTAACTGGGCCTTAATACTTCCTTGCCCTCATTCATTTTGTGGATTTATCTAATTCCAAAAATATTATATGAAAGCAAACTTTGTTGCACTTACCGACGATGATGGAAGGAAGGTCAACAAGAATAGGAAGTGTTAGTAATCACCAATATTTTATCGCACTATTAAATATTCTCGAAATTATTTTTAATCAAAATTTCGGCGTGTTGTCGTTACAGTGGCCAGCACGCGAATATTAGATTTAGTAAAAATGTGAAAAACGCTGATTGATTCTTATTAATATTCTTGTAGTAGGTAAAGTGTCTACCTAAGAAATAATATCATAATACAACACAGAACAGAGTTAGTTATTGAAGTTATTATTTATTAATATCTGTTAAAGCGCCACAATTTGTAATTGTAAATAGTTATTATCTTTTTCTTTTTTTTGCGGGTTTTCCACTGCTAACAGAGGTCTCATTTATTTTGTTGTTAGTTCAATTTATTTAAGTTGAATCGGGAAGATAATTGCCTGATAACACCACTGGCCGTATCGGAGCGAGCGCGGATCGAGCGCCCACTTTGCAATTATCGTTAGAAGAGTCAGATTCGCTGACCTTGGAATTCCCTGCGCCATGAAGAAAAATTATTATTTTTTTTTTCATTGGTGCCTTATCGGTTTCATACTGTTTCGTTCGAGGATGTTCATCAGAGCCGGTCTAGGACAGGAAGCACACTCTTCAGATAGAGAAGGTAGGTGGAAAGTTTTCAGGCAATTCGTACAGTACTTATTTTCGATAAATTGGTACAGTGGTTAAACTTGTAGGTAACATTTGACCACTTCGAGCCAAGGATTAGCTTTGGCCCCTCTTTGACAGTGTGAAAATAGCAAAATTGAATCGATTTCTTTGTTGAATTATATTGACCGCCTATCTAAACGGACACTCGACGTTTAAAATCGCTCCTGATAAGCATAAAAACCTATCGCAGTTTAACTTCGTGGAAGTAGCTATAAAGCTATATCAGGAATATCCAGAATCTTATTCATTTAATTTAATAATTCAAAATAAATGAAAAATATACAATTTTCATTTCAGCGGTTTGGAAACTACTTTCTTTCAGTTGTCTCTATAATTAAATTTTCGACGTTAACCGATTCAATTTTTTATCTCGACATAGCCGCAGTTAGTAATTATTATTAAATTAAAAAAATTGTATATATCCTATAAGTTCAATATTCCGCAAAGTGAGTCATCAAAATAGTGCAAAATGTTAACTATCGAGCGGCAAAACCGCTTGCTTGTATAATTTTGAATAATTGTTTAAATTTTGAGAAATTTTGCTACAGGGTACAAACTACCGGCAAAAAATTGATATTTTATTGAGCTACAAGAGCTGATAAGCTTATCTTTATTATCTTACTTTCAGTAGCGTTTCAAGCGTTGGGTAAAAAGCAGTAAGTGTTGGAGCCATTTTTAAAATTCAAATAGATTTTTGTGTTTGAGTTATTATTGTGTTGAAAAACAAAAAAATATGGCCGATAGTTGGGAAAAACAAGCGTATCACTCTGATACCGGAAGTGAAAATTTTAATTAAAAACGTTTTTGATAGTCTAATGCCCGTATTCACAAACGATAATTTCCTAAATAATTACGTAATTACTTAAATGAGTAAGATGGAGATATGCAGTTTTTTTGCAATAGAGTGAGATGGGTATAATTGATTACGTAATTATTTAGGAAATTATCGTTTGTGAATACGGGCATAAGAGAAAGAAATCCTAATTTATCCGTGACTGAAGCAGTGTTAATTAATATGTAGCAGCTTAACAAAAATGGGGGAAAGCAGCGTGTACCTATAAAGCTATAGAAGAAGAATCTAGCTCTACTACTAAAGTAGAAACGCGTTAGAAAAAAGGATCATTCTTGACGAGGACACGAAAAGATCCATCCGTCGGAAAGTGCATTCCTTTTTCTTTGAAAATGAACTGCCAACTTTGGCAAAAATTTCAGCCTCTATTAATGGTGACGCCGATATATCAAAAGTGTCAATGCGAGTACTAAAACGAACTCTCCATTCTATGAACTTCCGATATTTGAAAAGAAATCGAAAGAGTGTTCTTTTAGAAAAACCTGACATTGTTTTATGGCGGCGTAATTACTTGCAACAAATTCGTCAATACAGGATGGAGAATCGCAAGATTTATTATATGCACATGGCTACACGAAGGCCATACCGTTCAGAAGGTTTGGCAAGACCTTAATGTCACCAGCAGTCGACAAGCTTTCATGGAAGGTTTATCAACAGGGTTGAAAGCTCCTTCCGGTAAAGGAAGACGCTTAATAATCACGCAATTGGCAGTGATAGTGGTTTTATAGACGGTGGTGCATTAATATTTGAATAAAAAAAAAAAACAGGAGACTATCACTAGGATATGGACGCCACGCGTTCTGAAGGATGGTTTGCTTCAATTATACCAAAGTTGGAAGCAGGTTCTGTAGTGGTGATGGATAATGCACCATATTATATCACAGTCGACAGCTAGAGCCATAACCAACGTCAAGTTGGAGAAAAGGGCAAATAATTGATTGGTTTGAAATGAAAGATATTGTCCACGAAGAAACCATGCTAAAAGTGCAATTATTGGACTTCACTCGTCTTCATAAGAAAAGTTTTGTAAAGTATGCTGTAGATGAATTGGCTCGGACACATGGTATTATTATTCATCGTTTGCCTCCCTATCACTGTGAGTTGAACCCAATTAAGTTAATCTGGGCTCAAGTAAAATCTTAGGTAGCAAGGAAAAATTAAACCTTCAAGATGTCAGAAATAAAAATCTTATTAGATGAAGAATTAGGTCATGTGACACCTGAGAAATGGCAAAAATGTATCCAGCATATTTTAAAATAAGAATCTCGTATGTGGGATCTGGATGTAGGCGTTGAAGTAATAATAATTATTTTGGGATCAACAATTATTGTTGATCCTTCAAGTTTTGTTGTTGAAGAGAACAGTGATAGTGATTCCGAAACTGATTGTGATTCTGATAGTTCATCTGAAGTTTAGTAATCTTATTGGGTATGTACTTTTCTTATCATAAGATGTCATATTCTCATATAAGCACTGAATTTTTCTGCAATATTCTCAGTTAGTGCATCCCATATCAGATTATTATGCACGGCTATGAAATTTCTTACTCCGCGCGTCTCTGTCCCCGTTTGATGCGATGATTCACTTTGTCGTTTATTGGACTTCGAGTATAATAAATTGAATTTATGCATAGATACCTATATGCCGGCATTTTATTGAAGGTTAATTATATCGATAAGTAGGAACTTTGGAATATTTTACAAGTTTATTTGCTCAATTCGTGAGTTTGATTCGTTTCTATTTCATTTTGATTTCGAATTTCGATCTCAGTCATGCCAAAAAGTAAAATAGGTAACCGAGTGTCGAGCCAAAAGGCAGTTGCATATTGATGTGTTGGACAGGATCCTTACTTTGGCTGAGACCGTGCATATCCGTTTTAAACTTAGATATGTTAATTTAGATCAACTTTTCGAAGATTTTGAAAAGTTACACGTAACCATTATAGGTTTAGTGTCGAAAGAGGACGAGCCGGTTTTTGAGGGGGAGAAAGTTTTTCGCCAGCATTTCTTCGATAGCTTTTACACTATACAGACTATTTATAATAATTTGTTCGTAGAACAGCCAACCGGGCCGACTAAATCTATCGATCAGAAACCTATTCCTGACAAATCTTCCAACATTCTACAACGGTTGACAATTCCGACATTTTCGGGAGACTATAAAGAATGGGCTACTTTCGGGGATTTATTTTGTACTGAAATGGATCGCACCTAGATAGGATAATAAGGAATTTATTTCTATCTCCCTCGTTAAATCCAACCCAAACCGAAAAATCAAATAGTGCAAGAATAGGTACGCAACTACCCTAAAGGTAAAATTACTGGGAAATTAAAATGCAGCCACGCGCCATTGCATTGAAAAACGATTTCTGCCTGCACATTAAATATTCATAAAATAAAACGCTCGCGCTGGTGTTATTCCAGCATCTTTAAAAACGATGAAAGGAACGGCCCGGCGATAATAGAAACTCATCAGATGTTAAGGAATGTTATTGTAAAAGCGCCCTCGAACCGATTGAAAGAGAATAGGCCAACCTAGATACAGACCGGATGAAAAGCTTTGCAAAAAAAACGTGAATTCTAAAACAATAGTAAATTGCAAGGTATACGATAACGAAAGTGAGCCAATCAGTAAAACAAATAAATAAACGTTAGTAGCCAAAAATTTATCATGATCCCTAAACAGTAGCTAGGTGAAAAAACGAGTAATGGCATTTTAGCATTACGGAAGTAGTAGGTAGATACAATAGGAAGCACAAGAAAGCGCCGGCCAATTTTATGAAAATTTTAGGTAATTTAGGCTCAGAACGATTCAGTAAGGTTGCCGCAAACTCAACGTGTTAAGTCTCACGATAAGGGAGATATGATAAGAAATAAACACACGAAATCACGGTATAGAACCAGTGCCAATAAGGGGCTTTTTTGCGTGTTGTGTTTAGAAAGCGGGCCAGTGCGCCTATAAAAGCACAAGTCTCGACCGCCGAAAGAACAGATTGAGATCAGCTTCCGAGCATATCGAATCTGATTCCCGAACGCTTTGGTCGTTATCCAGAGATGGCAACTTAGCGAACTCTAGATAGACTAATCCTGCTTGAATCCATAATTCACCCGGAGATGGTAACTGAGCGAACTCTGATTGAATTTCCTTCATCAACCCAAGAAATTTCATTGAGAAATTAGTTAGGGCGGATCTCTTTTCAAACAAATTTTCAACAACAAAAAAATCAAACCGATTCACTACATTCACGCATGCAGGTCCGATTTTAAATCAAGTAAAATAATAAGCAAGGAAATAGGCGGCATCGCCAGTAATAGTAGGTACCCAGTAATTCAAGTTAGGACGAAATAGAAATCTTTCAAAAAATAATTACAGTTTCGCTACGTAGGAAATTGAAAAACAAAAATTAGGAGGAACATAAATCCAGGTCAGGAATTAATAACCTGTGAATTGATAAAACGGCCAATTATTAGAAATTATTCAAGATAGCAAATTGGCAACGGAAATAAAACATAAATCCTATTTCTCATTCCTATTTCTCTAAGAGTCCGAGTTTATTTAGTGCAGATGTAGGATCTAACAAATATTAGGAAAGAGCCTGTCTCTTTAAATTATACGACATTTAGAAAGTGAAAGTAAACAATTCCTTCCCTATTGTATAGCACCATACAATATGTCTGTTTGAGACTGATTGATGTCATTATAAATGTCTGTTTAAGTTTTATTTAGGTTTAAGTTGGCATTTTTATCTTTTATTATATTGTTACTTATTTTTATGTTTATGTGAATTATCAATTACTACTGAAGACTGTGCTTAATTTTAATATTATTGTAGAATTCCTGTCAGAAAGGTAGAGAGGACCATGAGTCCTATTTTTGTACAGGTATATAAATAAAGCATCAATCAATCAATCAATCAACCATGAATGAAGATCGTAGTTCCCGCCGGACCGTAGCACCCTCATATATAGATTA
The DNA here is from genome assembly GCA_910589415.1 of Malachius bipustulatus. NCBI lineage: Eukaryota > Metazoa > Arthropoda > Insecta > Coleoptera > Melyridae > Malachius > Malachius bipustulatus. The sequence goes on along the minus strand of OU342630.1, from coordinate 2,848,624 downwards.
GGATAGAACAGAGAAAGCTAAGGCAGGGTTGTCAGGTGTAGCACCTGCTCCTCACATACCAGAAAATATTAGTTACATTACAATACCCGATTATGATTTATAATACTCGATTACCACTCGTAGGGGAGGGATTCATCTCGAAGTGCAGATGAATGAAGATCTCACGTAACCGGTAAAAGAGCATGTCTCTTCAAAGTGTAAATCGTAGCACGCACCGTGGCAATAAAGTACCCTAAGTTGTAGGATAGAGTAAACCAAGTCAAGGCAGGGCTGTCAGGTGTAATACCGGTTCCTCAATTATCCGGAAATCCAACAACCGAAATAAATCTAGGATTATTAATTGCCATTCCGCGAAATAGAGATTCAATGCAACCCAAAATTAAATTAGTCTCGAGTATGGGAGAGCCAATTAAGAAAGTCAAGAAACCATCACAATCAATGTAAGATCGTTTTTCCGAAGCTATTCTACTTAAAATTCAGTCACACCTGAATCTCGTACAATGTTTTTTTTTTTTTTTAAAGAGGGAGCATCGGTCTTAACTGTGTAGGTAAGACATAGTCGCTCCACTCTGGTAAATTGGCTTTGAGCACGAACTCTTTAGCCACACACACTTTTAAATTATATTTGCCTTTAAAACCTTCGATCGCTTGTTTTACTTTTCACAGACATTCGAAAATGAATCTGAAAAGTAAAGCGGGCCGAAGTGAGTTTCGAACCCGCGATCTATGGCTTCGTGAGCCAGCGGAGTACCACTAGGCCACGCAAGTCACTACAATGGGTGTTATTATTACGATTCTGACTATGCTATCTACTCTCTTTAGGTAATAGGCCGTCGTACTCGTGTAACTGGCGGACCGGTAGCTGGTACCGATACTATAAAATAAGTAATTTGTCCGTAAACAAGCCGAAATACGAATGATAAATAAAAGTCCAGCATTCTCAATAATTAACTCGATTAATGGTTCAATAGCAGTTGTCTGTAGTATGGTCAGCTAGTAATCGCATTCAAGATGACAAGAGTTCGAAAGAAAGAACGGAGACAAAAATTCTTTGTGTAATCAATCAAGGTGTTCTGTAAAATCTCCACATCCACAGTTGATCAAAGCGACAATCTCACCACTCGAATGACCAATCAAATAACTGATTTCCTCGCGAGGCAAGGTAAAACAAACAGGTTGCAACAAATAGAATAAAAAATCAGTACTGTCAACTTTTTAGTTGAACTAAATTTAGGGCATACTGGGCACGGAGGGGGCGATAGCTGGTCTCGTTACAACTGTATTCCCGTAAATAAACCAGCACCAGTAGGTATCACATTACAAATTCCAGCATTTTTATCAGTAGTGACTAGCTGGGGGTAAAAACCAGGACCACGGTGGAATCTCGATGGTTGGTCTCGATTCAGAAATACACCGGCTCCAGGAGGTACCAAACTAAAAATTCAAATACTTCAATTCTTAACCAGGTAGCTCACAGGGGCAAAAGTTAATCAAAAGGTCAAACCAAAATAAACAAACAAGGTATACCAAAAACAATAAAATTAGTTATCATGCAGGTCACGAGTAACAATAAACGGAGGTGAAATAATTCACTCTTCCAAGTAAATCTACTGTGGAAATAATATCATTGGATAAAAGAGAATCGGAAGGAACGATTTTATAATAGAGACGAAATAAACATTCATGAGAAGTGGCAACCCCGTAATCGAATGAGCCTCGAAAGGCAAGACCATCTTAAGCGGGCCGAATCTCTGTATCCGGACACGAAAGGTAGCTCGGTAACCGAACTTGCCGCCAGCCCGTCTAGGCGCGATATTCAACCCGAGTCCGACACACAGGGCGACTCCGCTAGATATACAGGACGATTATGCCGGCTGTGCCATAGGGACGAAGTCTACACATAAATTGTAGAAGGTGAAATAATAAACGAAATTTTCGTGTGAGGAATTGAATAGGTAAACAATACAAATACTCCTGTAATATCCCGGGTAATTTGTAACCAAAATGGTTGTCTTCTTTAATTAATTCAAGCTGATGCTTGGAATGAAATCAAGGAAATTAGCTACCCCTTAACTGGCGATGGGCACTATAGTGCACGTACGGTTTCGCTCACCGCGGTGGCGACGTGCACAATAGTGCCTATCCCAAATAATACCTACATAGATGGGAATTCCGAATAAAAATCACCAAAATGTATTACAATACCCATACTGCCATTTAGTGGTGAAGAAATATTTACAAAAATGCAACCTTCAGGGTTGAAAAATAATTTAATACGTAGATTTCTTCAGTTTTATTGGCGTGCGCGTCAACTAAGATATGTTACAGTAAACTGTGATGATGAGTCGCAGTTGTCGGTGTTTTGTAGCAGTTTGTTACAAATACCTACTAAAGTAACATATCTATTTACTAAGAGATGTCACTACAAATTTTATTTTATTCGACAGGATCGATATTATTGTATTTTTATAATCTATTGAATTTAAACACAAAGAAAACTAATATGTGGCGGTAAGAAATAAATAGTATATTGTGAAACAAGTGCGGAAAAGAGAAAATTTCTCACGAGTGTGAAACAATTGTGACACGAGACGAAGTCGAGTGTCACAATTCACACGAGTGTGAAATTTCTTTTCCGCACGTGCTTCACACAGTACTTTTCCTACGACCACAATTTAACAGATTAATTATTTAACAAATTTAACACATAAATAATTTTTTCTGACAATGCTCTGCTTTTATGACCTTTTCTCCAATTTATGAAATGTTTATAAGCAGATTCGTATTTTTATCTCGAAACTACAGGTAGCAAATTCAAAGAACACAAACCTGCTTGTTTTCTGACTTCAGGTGGTGTATTTTCTACTTCAGATTCAGAGGAACAATCCATTATAATGATAGGTACCTAATTAAAGTTTATTTTTTCAGACTACCTACCTACCTAGGTAGGTATTATTTTCAATTCTACAAATGACTTTTTATTATTACTATTATATACTGTAAAATCATTGAATTCTATCGACAATATTATTATTATTATTATTTATTAGACTCGGTATAAACTAAAAATAAGTGACGTGAGCGTGGAGACGTGGTAGATAATAACAAACAATAATTTAAGAGAGGTTAGTATATCATTGATATGCAATTTCTACACAACGCAGGCGCTGTGCGTCGTCGGTGGAAGTTAGTAGAGGTGTGCGAGTTATTTTCACGATCACGTTCGTGAATTTGATTTGGCTGTTATCAGCGATCAACTCGTAAATTTTAATAATTACTGCCACAAGAGAATAATGAGTATATTTTATAGTCTTGTCGGGTTCTATGTTATCCCATTTGTGTTGTGACGAACTCCGGCTTCTGGGAATCTTCACGGTTACGGTTACGTCGGTGTTACCACGGGTTGCTCGGGCGCCAGCTTTTTTCTGGAGGTGTGCTCCCCCGGGGAATTCTTCTCGCTAATTTGTATTCCCAATTACCTGAGGTCACATAAAACGATACGTTGCCGTATCTTGGTCCCTAGGATAGCTCAGTGAAGAAGAGAGGAAAGCCAGGGGTCGTTTGAAGTTATCGCCGGTACAATGGTGTTCGGGAGAGCGGTCTTTAGGCGCCCCCTCGAAGAAATGCCGGGCTTCCCTTATAAGAGCGGAGCTGCAAGCGAGTTGATGCGAGATCGGTGCTGGTGCTGGCGGTAGTCGGTCGAGATACCTACCTACGTATTCCTGCCGGCGGTCTGTGCCGTTGCGCTCGGCTCGACGGGCGGTTGGAGCGTCAGATACACGGTACTGGTGTTGGTGCTGGGGCCGACGGTAGGCACAGATGAGCGAGGCTTATTTATGAGAATGCGGTGGTGCGGGGATCTCTTCTGGCACCTTGGTTTCTGTAACAGAATAAAACTTTTTATTGTCGGGCTGACGGTTACCTGGGTAGGTTGCGTGCCTCACGGCTCTCTTCGGTCGGCGGGTATCCGAATGCGGATACATTTCCCCGATTCGGTTCGGAACCGGGCTTGTACCGCTACGTCTGAGCGGGCGTTGGCGGGGCGGAGTTGGCGGATACGGTCGCGGACCTCTTCCGTCCGGGGAAGGGTCGACCACAGCTGCTCCAGGCTGCGGCTGATAGTCGGGAGTTCCAGGGACGGTCCTGGAGGCGGATGCGGGTCCTCGGTCGATGCCGGCAGTTCTAGTAGTGGTCCCGGAGACGTTGTCGGGTCGGCGAGCGATGCTGGCAGTTCTTCTGGCACGGCCCAGGGCATGATCGTCCTTATTTCCGGGAACTCCGTCGGTGGAGTGGCTCCGGAGTCCAGCACTGTGTCCGGGCGGCGCGCAGGGTCCACGAGCAGCATTTGCCGCATCCACTGGACCGCGCCGGGCTCGTCCTCGGGGGATTCTGAGGGCGCGGGGTGGTCCGGATGGTCACCCTCCCACGGCTCCCAATAAGGGGGCCGCGTGAATCCGGCGATGATGTTCCCCCCGGTTGCGGCAAACAGCAGGGTTGCCCCGCAGGACCAGACGTCGGCGAGGTGGTCGTATGGCCGTCCCTGGACTACCTCGGGGGCCGTAAATCCCGGGGTCCCGGCAGGCCCGTGCCAGTGTGGCGCGCAAGGCTGGACCCACGCGGTGTCGCTGAAGCCGTCCAGCTTCACCACCATGGACGGTCCTTCCCCACTTACCAGGACGTTCGCCGGCTTGACATCCCGATGCAGCACGCCCGTCACGTGACAGAACGCCAGGGCTCGCATCAATCCTGCCGCTAAGGCGCCCAGCTCTATCAGGGTCACCGCGCCGCGCATTGCCACTCGCTGATGGAGATCGGATTCGGCCAGCTCCTTGACGATTACGGCGACCTGCCGATATCGATGGGCCTCGAGTAATTTGTTGACGTGGGGATGCCGAAGAAGCAACCCGCACACCTGCTCCTTGAGGACGGGGATCTCGTGGCCGGGGCGGAGACGCACCATCTTCACTGCCACCTCTTCGCCGTCTCCTTTCCGAGTACAGCGTCGAACGCAGCCAAAGGTTCCTCCTCCAAGTACGGCACCCGCGGTAAAACGGTCGCTGAACGGCGGGGATTCCCACTCGGGGTCGGCGCTCATCGGCACCGGCGCTGAGGCAGATGCGGACATAGTATACCTAAGACGTAAAAAAATACTTAAATACGCTCAGTTCACGAGGTCAATCGTTTAAACGGTTACGGGCGTGAAGGGGAAAGGACGGCGAGGGTTATTCCTCGGGCCTCTGTACGGGGTCGGCGTCGGCGTCGTTGTACGGTTTCAGGTCCTTAACGTGAATTCTATGGAGGCGGCGGCCGGACTCGTCCTTCAGGTCATATATTACGGGTGATCTCACCTTGATGACAGTATACGGGCCGGCGAACTTGGGTGCTAATTTGGCGGCAAAACCTTTCTCCCCTGAAGAGAGGTGGTGCTCCTTGCGCATGACTCTGTCCCCCACATGACATCTCCAGTCGCGATGCCTAAGGTCATAGTACTTTTTCTGCTCGGTACTTGCCTGATTCAGGTGTAAACGCACCAGCTGATAGAGTTCTCGCAGCTCCTGTAGGCGTTGTAGTCGGGGGGTATGATCGCACCCGGTTTGTTCGGTAGCGGTCTCTTCGACGGAGGGGAAAATCACGCTCGGCACCCTCGGTTCTCTTCCTAAGTTCAAAAACTCCGGGCTATACCCGGTGGACTCGTGCTTCGCCGTATTGTACGCCATAGATAGTTCAGGGATGCGTACGTCCCACTTGCGGTGGTCGGCCCCGCAGAACTGAGCGATCATCGTCTTCAGCGTTCGGTTTTGGCGCTCGACCGGGTTGCACTGCGGGGAGTAGACGGGAGTCAGTCGGTGTTTAATATCCCAGTCCTCCAAGAATTCTTCAAACGGTCGTCCGACGAACTGGCGTCCGTTGTCCGAGATCAGCGTCTTCGGGCAGCCAAATTTAACTATCACGGTTTCTAATAACATTCGGATGATCGGGGCGGACGTCGCGGCTCGGATGGGGCGGCATTCCATCCACTTAGTGAAGCGGTCCTGCACTACCACGGCGTAGTTGTTCCCTTTTGCTGTCCGGGGTAAAGGGCCGATCAGGTCTACGGAAACCACCTCCCACGGGTTGCTGATTGGGGTCGGCTGCATGAGTCCGGGGGCTTTTTGCTGTGAGGGTTTGAAGCGCTGGCAATGCTGGCAGCCCCGGACATACCTAGCGGCGTCCCGAAACATTGCAGGCCAATAATACCTGCCGGCGAGACGTGCGCATGTCTTGGCAACCCCCAGGTGCCCTGCGGTAGGCGCGTCGTGGTTTTCTTCCAGGACCTGATTTCGCAGCGAGGCTGGTACACACAGCTTCCACTCTGCGTCGGTTCCTGCTTCGAACGGATGGCTGAGGTCGGGCAGGCGGCGCTGCAATCGGTCCTCCTGAATCCGGTAGTCCGGGAAGCTTCCAGGGTCCCGTGCGACTGCTTCCCGCTTCTTCACATACCAGGCATCCATTTTCTCACGCCTCTCGGTCTCTGCGACGCAGATCTCGTCTTCGGTGATCGGTTTATCGGTGGCAGAACGGGACAAGAAGTCAGCCACCTTGTTAGATGCTCCCTTCCGGTAGACGACCTCGAAATCATAGGCCTGCAAGCCTAGCGCCCATCGGGCCACACGCCCAGAGGGCGACTGCATTGAGTGTAAGTACCGGAGGGCCTGGTGGTCAGTAATGATGGTGAATCGGTATCCCTCCAGGTAGGGGCGCATTTTCTGCACCCCCCAGACAATCGCCAGGCACTCCTTCTCGGCCACGGTGTACTTGAGTTCGGCACCGTGCAGGGTCCTGCTGGCATACGCGATTACCTTATCGCCACCGTCGGTCTGCTGAGTGAGGGCAGCCCCTATCCCCGTATCCGATGCATCAGTCTGCAACGTGAATGGCTGGCTGAAATCCGGACACGTCAGGACGGGGGCCTCGGTCAGTTGTTCCTTCAGGGCGGTGAATGCGGCGTCTTGATCGGCTCCCCAGTTCCACCGCTGCGATTTCTTGAGCAACCGGGTCAGGGGTGTCGCAATTTGGGCGTAATTGGGGATGAAGCGGCGATACCACCCTGCCATACCCAAAAATCGACGGAGCTGACGCACGGTCTTGGGGGCAGGCACATCCCGGATGCACTGCACCTTGTCCGGGTCGGTGGAGATCCCTTCGGCTGTGACGACGTGCCCCAAATATTTCAGCGACCGTAGGCAGAAATGGCACTTCTCGGGGTTCAATTGCAGATTCGCTTGCTTTAGACGACGGAAAACTTCTTGCAAGTTGTCTAGGTGCTCTTCGAAAGTCCTCCCTAGCACGATGATATCGTCTAGGTAAGCAAAGGCGAACGGGTCGGTCTCCGGTCCCAAAATTCTGTCGAGGCAGCGCTGAAAGGTCGCTCCGGCGGAATGCAGTCCGAAGGGCATGACTCGAAATTGGAATAGACCGCGCCCTGGCACCGTGAAAGCCGTAACGGGGCGGCTATCGGGGGTCAGAGGTATCTGCCAGTACCCCTGCTTCAGATCCAGGCTGGAAATATACCGTGCCTCTCGCAACTTATCCAAGATCGCTGAAATATACGGCAACGGGTAAGCATCTTTTTCCGAGGCGTCGTTTACTTTTCGGAAGTCTATGCAGAAGCGGGGCGTCCCATCCTTTTTGCGGACTATCACCACGGGGGAGTTCCAGGGGCTGTCAGACGGTTCAATAACTCTGTCGGCGAGCATACGGTCGACTTCGGCGTTGACTACGGACAGGAGCTTCGGGTTCATAGGGCGGTACCGTTGCTTGATGGGCTCAGATGTCTTCAGTTTAATGCGGTGACTGGCCATGTCAGTGGTGCCTTGTATCTTTGCAAATTCGGCCATTTCCCTTTTCAGAAACTCGTCCAATTGGCAACGTTGCGGTGGGGAGAGATCGCAGACTAGCGCCGGCGTTGGCGCCACAGACGCCACATCGGCCGGCTGCACTGCTGCTACCGAAGCGCCGAGTAAGGGCGATGCGTTCGCCGGTTGTCTACGCGCCGCGTCCGAGCGGGCGCGGGGTCGCTTGCGTCGCCTGCGCCGCGTTGATGTCGGCTGCTCGCCGAACGCAGGCTCCGTTTGCTCGCCGGGCACGGCAGCAGTCTGTGAACGTCGAACCCGGGACAGCTGACTCGGGGCTGCGGCAGGCCCAGACACCTTTATCGATCGACGAGGTCGATGACCTTTCCTGCCGGCGATCGAGCGGTCGCGCGTTCCCTCGGCAGTGCTGGTAAGTTGGAGCGGCTGCGGCACAGTGTTCTCGCCGGTCGTCGGCGGTCGGTGTCGGTGCACTGGAGCGGTCACTGCGTGGTTGCCAGACGTGGCGATAACTCCGGACTCGGCCGTGCGAAATTGGGTGACGCAGCTCGTCCTTCGGCGGTTGTTTACCATCGGTGGGGCGCGGAGAGGATATCTTTGGCCTTTGACACGCACCTCCCGCGTACCCAAGTCCAGCGAAAAATCGGTATGGCCCAATGTGTCCATACCCAGGACTAAGTCCACCGGCAACGTCGGTAATGCCAGGCCTGCTACCTGCAACTTCTCTTGGCCGATGATTAGGTCTAGCAGGAACGTCTCTCGGATCGGCACAGAGGTGCCGTCGGCGACTCGTGCCGATGTCCCTTGGTACTTACGGACACGGACACCGTTCTCTCGGCAATGTTGTATCACCCTCTGGCCTATGAATGAGCGGGTCGCCCCGGTGTCGATGAGCGCCTCGAACTCTTTCCCCTTTATGCTCACAATCAAGAACGGTCTGGTTTCTGGATCTAAGCTGTTGGCGGCGGCGGTACCGGGGGTGGCTATGGGGGCGGCGGCGGCGACGGGGGCGGCGGCGGCGACGGGGGCGGCGGCCATATGGGCGACGGGGGCGGCGACAATATGGGCGGCGGCGGTGGTGTCGATGGGGGCGGCGGTGGCGGCGGTGTTGTTGGCGGTAATATCAATGGGGCTGGCGGTGGCGGCGGCGGTGACGGCGGCGGCGGGGGCTTTTCGGTTATTCGGGGCGGGTATCCGTTGTATCGGCGTGCTTACCCACCCCGCACCTCGTTTCCCGGATGCGGACAGTCGCACTCCCTGGACAATATTCCGGGCCGCTCGCAACGGGAGCAGAACAGCTTCGGTTGCCCCGTACACTGGCTGCGGTAGTGGCCAGCCTCCCCACAGCGCCAGCAGATCGTGCGGGAGTTGTCTCGACCTGGGGAAGGCGCGGTGAATCGGACGATCTTCCTTTCCGCGGGTACGAGAGCGGTTTTGCTGTCCTCGATTGCCCGCCGGGGTGGTGAAGGTGTTCGTTCCTGGCGGCTGCGCGGTCGCCACTCTTCCCTTGCCTGCCGGGAGCGGTTGGCGGCGGCGGTGCCGGGGGCGGCAGTGTCGGGGGCGGCGGCGTCGGGGGCGGCGATGCTGTGGGCGGCGGCGGAGGAGGCGGAGCGGAGCTCGGCCAGGACCTCTTGTGCGGTTTTGGCGTCCTCCATCAAGGCTCGGACGTCTTCGTATCTCCGGCTCCAGAGCAGCTGTTTGAGTTCGGGCCTGAGGTTCCGCTTAACCCAGTCGAGCTCGCGATGAGGCGAGATGGCTCCGTGACGCCTACACAGCGTCTGCATCGCGGTGATATACTGGAGCACATCTTCGTTGGGCCCCTGGACACGGCGGCTGATCTCGGCCTCCAGGTGGAATAAATAATCGTTCCTCTGAAAATAATTACGGAACGCTTGGAGAAAGCCGGACCACGTCGTCATCACCATCGAGTTGTTGCGGTACCAGGCTAAACACTCGCCTTCTAATAGGAGAAGCATGGCGTGGAGCATGCGTGCTTCACTCACCCCGTATATCTCCCGGAGTTCTTCCAACCTTTCCAGGAAGTCGGCGGCGTCGCTTCGGCCGTCGTATCTCAGGCTCCATGACGTCACATTCGGTGGTTCCATTGGTTCGGCTCTGCTTCGGGCCGGTTGTCCACCAGCGGGGACGTGAAGGGGGAGCGTATAGAACGTCGAAGTAGGAGGAGTGAACGGCCGCATGCTGGGTGGCGGAAGCATGGTCGGGGGCGGCGGCGGTTGACTGGCCGGTGCGGTCCCCGTGAAGTGATGCGTCGATGCGGAGGTCGGTACGCACGTCTGCGTGACGGGCGGCGGAAGCATGGTCGGGGGCGGCGGCGGTTGACTGGCTGGTGCGGTCCAGGTGAGGGGATATGCCGCTGCTGATGCCGGTACAAACTTGGGAGCCGTCCACGTTGTCACAGTTGGCGTCATGACGGTTGCCGATACCGGAGGGGCGGTGTGCTCGGGGGCGGTGGTCTCGCTCTTAGCCGGGGGGTTCGGACGGGACCCCGTGAGCGACTTGAACCACCCTGACAACAGCCGACGTTTCTCCTCGACGGTCCCTTCGTGTGGGCGACCCAACTTCGCCAACTCTCGGTCCAACTCGTCCTTCTTCAGTCTGTAGATCCATGAAGTGCGGATTTCCGGGGCTTCGGAATCAGCCAGGCAGTTGAACGGGTCGTTTTCGGAGCTGGTTTCAACGGTGGTCCCACAGGCGCCTAGCTGGTCTTCTTCTCCTTCGTTCTTCGTCATCTCCGACGGACTTTATTTTGCCTTTCAAAAAAAATAAAAGGTGAAGACAAGCGGATGAGACGGGTGAAAGAAATCGGGCTCCACTAATAATCGGACAACTATTACGGTACTGGTTGACTTCAAAAACGGCAAAAAAACGGAAACTTCTTCAGGTCTCTGCTCTATGTCTTCGGAATCTTCAGGTCTGCTCTGTTTTTGAAAACTTCAGGTCCCTGCTCGGGCGCCAGAGTTTATGTGACGAACTCCGGCTTCTGGGAATCTTCACGGTTACGGTTACGTCGGTGTTACCACGGGTTGCTCGGGCGCCAGCTTTTTTCTGGAGGTGTGCTCCCCCGGGGAATTCTTCTCGCTAATTTGTATTCCCAATTACCTGAGGTCACATAAAACGATACGTTGCCGTATCTTGGTCCCTAGGATAGCTCAGTGAAGAAGAGAGGAAAGCCAGGGGTCGTTTGAAGTTATCGCCGGTACAATGGTGTTCGGGAGAGCGGTCTTTAGGCGCCCCCTCGAAGAAATGCCGGGCTTCCCTTATAAGAGCGGAGCTGCAAGCGAGTTGATGCGAGATCGGTGCTGGTGCTGGCGGTAGTCGGTCGAGATACCTACCTACGTATTCCTGCCGGCGGTCTGTGCCGTTGCGCTCGGCTCGACGGGCGGTTGGAGCGTCAGATACACGGTACTGGTGTTGGTGCTGGGGCCGACGGTAGGCACAGATGAGCGAGGCTTATTTATGAGAATGCGGTGGTGCGGGGATCTCGGGATATGGCAGGTTCATTAAATAAAATATAATTATGAGGGTCGGTGTGAAATAATGATGAACTCGTTCAGGTATAATTAATAATAAGGCTTTATTTACATAAAATAATATTATTTCGAATAATAAATTAATGTTAACGCAATTTGAGAAAAATAAATTAATATCCCTCGGAATAGTAAAATAACGGTGATTAAATGCAAAAAATGAACAATGAAATTAATATAATACACTTCCCTAACCCAAATAATTATGGAGGGTGTCTTAATGCTCTGAAGGGCTGCGGTAAAAATCAAGCTTTATCGGGGATCAACGGTCATGAGCGAGTGAATGAGATCAACGGGGCTAATTTGACAAAATAGTAATTGAATTCATAGGACTAGATGCCTCTAATTGGGATATGGTTACCTAACTACATGGATTATGGTGCGGGGGTGTGGTGAGAGATCTGGGAGAGTCGGTTATGATGGAAATCAATTAGGTACGGGGTTAATCGCCGGTCTCAGCTTCCCAGTCACAGGGGGAACCGCTTTTACTGCCTGTCTTACGTCTAGAAGTACTAGCGGACCTTTCTATGACCTTCGAGGGTGGCGATGGGCGTCGGGAATAACCGGAGAGTGGGTATGAACAGGATTAGGATGTCTACGGTGAATTATTAGAATCAAATCGGGCACCTACCTCGGTTTCGGTTGATCGGCGGTTATAAGTTGTACTGGGGCTCTTTAAACACTTTACTTCTGGTTCACAGCGGGACTCTATTCTAGTTCAACGGTTCGGCAACTAGCGGGAACGTCGTCGGAGAAAAAGAGAGGCTGAGCGTTAAAAATGCGCCCGTATTTATACTCTCCCTATCTTATTTTTCGGTGGCTATCGCGGAGAAAAAATGGTAATCGGCGTTTTTACGTTGACTCTGGTTGATTACTGTCATGAATTGACTCTAAAATGCACCGAATTAGGTACCACTAAAATTTGCGAATGCATAAAAAATCTCAAAACTTCGTGAATTCTAACAACAACCGGGCTTATCTATAAAATTTAATGCGTCTTTAATTTTACAGGATTGATCGGAAATAATTATTATTGGGTTTTCATAATATTGAATCTATTTCTAATTGCTAATTATTGTAAAATGAAGGCGAAATTACACGACTTCATTACAGTGTTTATTTTATTACCTTGAAGCTTTAAATGAATAGTTATTCCATTAACAATAAGTAACAGTTGAGTTCTCAGTTACCGCCCGTCACTATTGTTTACATTAATAATATAAAACTGTACGGAAATGATTTTTTTCTCCTCCCAACTTTTAATATGCATAATAAATATGAATCACCAGTGCTTTAATGGGTCTCATTAAGATACAAATTTTCATTAAAGCACTGGTCAAGCTATCCAATGGCAGAGGAGCATTTGCAATCGAATCGGTTCCTTTTCGCTCACGATCGGGTCGGCAAGCCAACCGAAGTCACAGAGTTGTCATACTCACGACAAAAATTGCCTTGTGATATAAGTTCTGTATTTCTGAAAAAAAATTCTGAACGTTTATTTAATTTAGAACATAAGTAACATTCAAAGAAAATTTATCAAGATTTTATGTTACCTTAATTAATTTGATAAGTAGGTATATCGTGTAAAAGATGGGAAGATAAAGTATTATATCATTCGTAGCGCTCCGTGATATAGTATTCAAAGCGGCAACGCTGCGACCCGCGTTGCGCAGGTAAAGAATATCGTAATTAATGGCTGTCAGTTATTAAAATTATTAATTAATCTCAAAATCGAAGCGTAAAATTCGGAATTCGAACTTCGCATAATAAAAATTACGCAGTAGTGAGTAGTGCCCTTTAAACTTGATACTAAAACATGTCTCAGCAGAATAACCTTAGCGACAAAGAGCAAATTTGGTACCTAATATGCGTAAGCAAATAGCAACCTATCTTAACCTCAATGATTCGCAATTGTACACGGGTCATTGTTAAAATATATAATTTTTTAATCTTTTCTATGAAATAAAAAAGGGCCGTAGAAAAAATAGTGTATGGAACTCGCAGATAATGGCTATTAATACGCTCTTATGATGGAAGACACTCGCCTACGGCTCGTATCTTAACCATCATACTCGCGTATTAATAGCCTTCATTATAAGCTCGTTGCATAATAATATACTATTGGCTATGCGTTATGTCACTTTGTCGCACAGTTTTGGATACGTGAGAAATCTGCCAGTTTGCGCACAAAAAACGATGCGCAAAGTAGTGTTTTGTATAGTGGTCGTAGGAAAAATATATTTTGTTCGCACTTTAGGATCGGATACAAGCAATAAAAATTTATTACAGGAAGGACCGTATCCTTCAACAAAAAAAATGTCACTCAGTGTTCGGTTGTTCGTTTGCTTGCTATAACATCTTTTGAATAATTTGAATTTACGCTCAATTCTCGTGAAGTTTTACATGTAAATAATCAAAAAAATATACTAAAAATGTATGTAGAAAATTTTTCAATGGTTTTACTTTTTATTTTTATTACTACCTATATAAATATTTTATAATCCTCACGTTCATAAACAAGAAAATTATTTAAAAAAATATAAGCTGACTACAAAAAAAAATTAAAACTTGTAAATTTACATCAAATTTATTTGTAATAAAAATGTGTAAAAAAATATAACACATTTTTACATGCTATTTTTTAATATTTAATAGTTATTTACGTACAGAGGGCCGAAGGAAGAAGATTACGCCCGCGGACGAAGTTTGAGGCCCGACGCGCCACCGGAGGGCCTTTATTCGGCCAAGGGCGTAATCTTTCCTTCGGGCAGAGGTACGTACAACGTTTTACGCACAATTGCATCAAAACAATAAAAATAATATTCCTAATATAAAATAATAATTTTTGACGTTCGTTTAAAATTAATTATTTGACAGCAGCGTTTGACGTTGAATAATTAATATAATCGATAAGTCAACTTGTAATTATTTCGCAATGAGACATTCTTCAGAAGCGACTTCTGGTTGATGGAATTACTTTCCAGAATGTTTCCAACTGTGTTTTTAACTGTAGCGACCACTCGTTCCTCGTTCACACAGAGAGAGAAACAACAACAACTCATATAGCCGATCTGATCAAAGCAACAGTAAGTGACCTGGGTGGTGTAGTGGTAAGCACACCTGACGTGTAATCAGTAGGTCAAGGGTTCGATTCCCCGCTGGGCCACGAACACTTTTGTTTGGTCAGATCCACAGAAACGCTATTTTAATATTGCAAATAAATAATTATATTTATTTTATAATAAATTAATAAATAAAGATAACAGTTCAAACAACAAAGCATACATTATTATAACTGCCGGGCTTTTTCTCTACTTTACGGCCCGCCGGGCTTTTTCTCTACTTTACGGCCCGCTAGTCGTAAAGTCATAGTTTCCGCCATGGTAACTAAGACGTGACAGGCCGCCCTGGGGCTTGGGGAAAACTTACGTAAGTTCGCGGAAATTCTTCTCGGGCGCCAGATTTTTGTGAGGGTTTACTCCCTGGGGAAAGTTCTCGCAGCGTTTTCCCTGTGCCTGATGCACAATGGTACCCTTAGTACCCTTGTCCCTAGGGTAGCTCGTGGAGAAAGGAAAATGCCAGGGGTCGGCTAAAGTTATCACCAGATTAAAAGAACTAGTCAGGGCGATGTTCTTTACGCACCTACCTGGTAGACTGGCACGTTCACGGAGCTAAGCTGTCGGCGAGATAACGGGGAAATGACATAGGATACGACTCAAAATATGAACAAGTTTATTCTTAGTAATTACTAACAAAAATAAAATACAATGCAATTCCTTTGTGGTGGTTAAACAACAACGTGATTAATTAAATAAATTAATTGAAAAATAATTAAATCGGATGTGATGATGATTAAACAACGTGATTAACTAAACAAATTAATTGAAAAATAATTAAATCGGAAGTGATGATGACTAAACAACGTGATTAACTAAACAAATCAATTGAAAAATAATTAAATCGGAAGTGATGATAATTAAACAAACTATAAACTGGTAGGTACTTACGTGGATAGATTAATGAACATTTCATTCAAATTACAGAAATAATCACAATCATAGCTAAAAAATAAATCAATCAAACCTAGATAGGTACTTACGTGATCAAGGGTAGTCTTATTATACAAATTACATACGGGTCATGGGGGTATAAATAAAACACAAGTCAGTCTTTATTACTGCCAGTAAAAATAATACGATCAAAATAACGTAACTCGATGAGCGAAATAAATGAAGTAGGTACCTACCAGAATAAAATCGGAACGAGCGACGGTGCAATTCCCCGAGCGGCGGTGGTACGTCAAATTAAGAACAGCAAACAAGGCAGGAAAGCCGGCGAACCGTGCGTGCGTGTATGAGCGTGTGTTCTATGTGTGCCTGAATCTGGGGCCAAGCTCCAAGAACACCGTATCACTTCCGTGTGCAACGGGCTAGGGTTAACTTCCCACCGAGCGTCCGGGGCCAGTGGTCACCGCGCCCAAGCCAAGAACGGTGGGTAGAAAACCGCAACTCCCCCGGAAGGTCGTTGTACAGGAGTCGGCCAACAGAGAGAGGACTTTCAAATTCAAGTGGGTTGTCGTAGGTGAATTTGGGGTGTAAGGCTCGGCTTAATTACAATTATGAACGTACCTTGTTTTGCGAAGCGGGTGGTGTCGGTGCGGAATCAACGGACTGGGAACGTCGCGGTCTGGGCACTCTGCGGGGCACTCGGCGGACGGCGAAGTAAGAGTAGGTACACACGACAAAAGAACTGTTCGCGGGCTCTATCACAATCACTCCAGAATTCTACTATCTGATCTACGAACTTCCTACCACTATGCTGACCACTATTACGGGATTCCAGACGGGCGCGAAATAACGGATAGCTTCCGGGGAAAACTCAAAGCACGGCTCGACAGAGTCGAAAAGCAATAAAATTCACTAAACTTCACGAAGAAGGAACGGTCCAGAAGACGGTCAGAAAACTATCTTAATCACGACGGGTTGAAAACAATCGAACAGGTCGGAAAGAATTGAACCCTCCGCTTGGGTTCCGCTACCTTTTATAATAAATGATGACGGCATCCGTCGCCAAATCAGTAATCGGCGTAATTTCATTGGTTGTTGCCGGCAGGGCACGCCGATCGCAAAAACGCATTTCGCAGAAAATGATTTCTAGAAATAATAATAAACGTCGATACGAAGTCGGCTTTTTGTGGGGCGATAAGAATTGCAATCGCCGGATTTTTATTAAATTTACCTCTGGTTTGCATTTGTTTCTTGTATTTACAGACGCAAAAAATTGTTGGAGGAAAGTTCCCATCGCTTCTAAAGAATAAAACTGACGCTCGACTGAATTAAATAAAACCAGAAAATAGAAACGTTATTATGAATTTAATAAATCCGGCCGCGATCTCACGGCGTAGGTAGGTAGGTAGCCCGCTATCGCAAGCGATAAGTTCCCGACACCCGGCCAGCGGGGTTCTTGGAAATGCAACGACCGGATGAAACCCTTCCTATTCGACATCCATTTATTAAATAATCTATCACTTATTGCACCCGATTTGTTTAAGAGAATTTTAGAAATGCTAAAAAAAATGAATGACCAAAAATGAAAATGAACATCGATGACTCTGGACCTGAAAATACCTATTTCTCATCAATTTAAATAGGGGAAAATTATGATTATGCCTATTAAAACGGGGCAATTTCCATTGCTTCGTTACACCCCCCCCCCACTTCGCAAAAACAAAAGACGCGGTCTTTTGTTTCGGACGGTTACTTTTCAGGGAAACGAAATAATCCTTAGCTCGTTCGGTAGTTCGCTCGTTCCTAACATTATAAATATTACAAAATAACCAAAAATAATGGAAATCCACACCTGAATCTAAAACGGTAAAAGGCTGTTCGGCGTGCGGCACGTTACCTGCCATCCCAACATGCTGTGGCGTTTATTCCCGCTGGTGCGCCGCCGGCCGTTCCGGCCGCCTCCTCATGGCTAACGGGGCGCGCAACAGCCACCGGCGTGAGCGCCGGATCGCCGGCCGCGGCAGGTCCTCTGCGTCCGGTTCCGCCGTCGGCAACAGCGTACACTGGACGGCCTTGTCTGCCGTCCTCGGCTCGGTCCTCGTCGTGGCGCGTCTCGGTGGGTCCACACCCGCGGATGTCGCCGCGGCCGCGACCCATCCGTGGGGCGCGCTCCATGTCATGCCCGGCGTGGGCGGGCGGCAAGGGCATTCGCGGGACATTACTCCCAGGCGCCCGCACCGCGAGCAGAAGAGGCGGTACGGACCGCTACATTCGGACCGGCGGTGGCCCGACTGGTCGCAACTCCAACATAAGGTCCGGTCTCGGACTGGCAGGAAGATCGGCGGGGGCTCGGCGTGGGCCGGTCGCGCGCGGGATTGCGGTGGTACGGCCGGTTCGGGTTCGGGGTGATCCGGTGACGGGGGGCCGCTCCAGTCCCACTGCAGTTCCAGTACGTCGCCCATCTGTAACAAACACGAATACTGTTAACTACGGTCGTCCTACCTCGGCCGGATCCCTACCACGATGTCCGCGGCTTACGGTTTACGGGGGTCGGCCGGTATGCGTATTCGCACTATCCTCCCGGAGTCGGTCACGGTCCGCACTTTGATCTGTTTGTCACACCGCACGCCGGGGGGACGCAGGCGCCTCAGGCGGTCGTCGAGCTGTGGGGGTCGCGGTTGTGCATCCATCAACTCGCGTAGGCTATCGGTGAGTCTGATGACCACCGCGTGCTTTGTCGACAGGGCAACTGCTGCCGGCGAGGTCGCCGGTTCGGGAGGCGTCTCGTCCTGGGTCGATGGTCCCGCCATGCGTGCCAACTCCAGGGGTGGCGGTCGGTCCTCTGGTTGGGTCGAGAGCATGGCGCGCAGCCACGCCTCGGTACGGTCGTCAAGCGGGTTGTTCCTCGACGGGGCCTCGGATTTGGCGCGGCCGCGACGCTTGTTGCGCCTAGCGGCTGGTACTCGGTCCCCAACGACCACTCGGCCGCCGGTCGCAGCACACATGAGTGTGGCGCCGCACGACCAGATGTCGGCGCTGAAGGAGTATACCTTCTCACTTTCTACCTCCGGCGCCATGAAGCCGGGGGTTCCCGCGAAGCCGTACGGTCTCGGCGTCGCATCCGGCACTCGGACGGCCAGGCCGAAATCGCCCAGTTTGGCCACCATGCCCAGGCCTCGTCCCCACGTCAGGATATTCCCCGGCTTTATGTCCCTGTGGATGAGTCGGCTGACTCGGCAGTGTTCCACCGCCCGCATCAGTTGTGCCCCCAGGTGGAACAGCGGCGGCCACAACACGGCCTCGCCGGCATCCATAAGGCCCCCCAGGTCCGCCTCCGCCAACTCGAAGGCGAGGAAAAAGGCCTGTGGATGTTGTATTGAGTCCAGCATAGCTATTACATTGGGGCTGTTCAATTCCAGCCCGCATTGGACCTCCATCCTGGCGGTCGCCCTGGCGTCCGGGTCCACCGCCCGAATAAGCTTTACGGCCCGGTCGGTGCCGCTGGGCACGTGGTGGCAGAACCGCACGGACCCGAAGGTACCCCTACCCAGCTCCCCCCCGACCAGGTAGTGGCTCGCAAAGGGGGCCTCTCCCCACAGCTGGTCCTCTTCCATCGGCTCGCCTCCTTCCATCAGGGCGGACGGACCTACGGAAACGGCGACGTCAGATTTATCAGCGCATTACAGAATTCGGACGGATCGGGGAGAAAGGGTTCGGTATTAATTGGGTTGTGTGCACGGCTCGGCCGAATACGGCTTGAGGTCCTTTACGTGGATCCTGCGGATTCGGCGCCCAGATTCGTCCTTGAGGACATAGACCACTGGAGAGAGGACTTTGGCGACGGTATACGGTCCGGAATATTTCGCTGCCAGCTTGGCGGCGAAGTGTTTACCGCCGGACGACAGGTGGTGCTCGACCCTCATCACCTTATCGCCTACCCGACACCTCCAATCTCGACGGCGCAGGTCGTAGTAGTGCTTCTGGTTCTCCGTTGCGTGTCCAAGGTTTAAACGCACCAGCTGGTATAGCTCTCGGAGGTCGGCGAGACGGCGGACTCGGGGTGCAAACTCGGTCGCGGACGGTTCCTCGGTGGCGTGACCCTCGGTCGGGAACGTGCGACTCGGCACGTGCAACTCTCGCCCCATGTTCAAATAGGCCGGGGCATAACCGGTGGATTCGTGTCGGGAGGTGTTGTAGGCCATTGCTAACTCCGGGAGGCGCAGGTCCCATTTACGGTGGTCGGAACCGCAAAATTGCGCGATCATTGTCTTGAGGGTGCGGTTCTGTCGCTCGACGGGGTTACATTGCGGAGCATAGACGGGTGTCAAGCGGTGTTGTATACCCCAGCTCTTGAGGAAGTCCGTGAAGCTAGACCCGACGAACTGCCGCCCGTTATCGGAAATCAGGGTCTTCGGGCACCCGAACTTGGTGATGACTGTCTCGAGGAGCATTCTAATGATCGGCGCAGCGGTCGCGGTTCGGATGGGGCGGCACTCCATCCACTTCGTGAATCGGTCTTGGACTACGACGGCGTAGGCTCTGCCCTTGGTTGACCTTGGCAGCGGGCCGATCAGGTCTACGGAGACGGTCTCCCAGGGATCCCGCACCACGGACGGTTGCATTAACCCCGGTGTCTTCTGCTGCGACGATTTGTAGCTCTCGCAGTGGTGACACCCTCGAACGTATTTCGCCGCCTCCCGGAACATACCCGGCCAGTAATAACGTTCGGCGAGTCGTGCGCAGGTTTTCGCTACCCCCAGGTGACCCGCTGTCGCCGCGTCATGGTTTTCTGCCAGAATATCGCGTCGGAGTCCGGCCGGCACCCACACTTTCCACGGGTCCACGTCTGCCGACTCGTGTGCTCGGTGCACGTCCGCAATTCGTCGTTGCAACCGGCCATCTACGACTCTGAAGTCGGGGACGGATGTCGGGTCTCGCTCCACTGCCTGGATTTTTCTGCGGCACCAGGCGTCGAGTTCGGGGTGCTCCGCGGTATCGGTCGCACAAGTTTCTCCTTCTGGGGGCGCCGGTTCGATCGGACTGCGGGACAAAAAGTCCGCTACTTTATTGGCCGAACCCTTCCGGTAGACCACATCGAAGTCGAACGATTGCAGGCTCAGGGTCCATCGGGCGACTCGTCCGGCGGGTGATTTCATTGAGTGCAGGTAACGGAGGGCCTGATGGTCGGTTACTACGGTAAAACGGTATCCCTCCAGGTACGGTCGCATCTTCTGCACCCCCAAACTATGGCTAAACACTCCCTCTCGGACACGGTGTAGTTTCTCTCGGCCTTGTTGAGCGTGCGGCTGGCATAGTCAATCACTCGTTCGTGTTCTTCGAACCTCTGGGTAAGGGCGGCGCCGATCCCGGCGTCGGACGCGTCGGTCTGCAGCGTGAACGGCTGATTAAAGTCGGGACAGGTCAGCACCGGCGCCTCGGTCAAGCTCGTCTTCAAAGACGTAAAGGCGTCTTCCTGATCAGGCCCCCAATGCCAGCGTTGGGACTTCTTCAGGAGCTTCGTGAGCGGCGTCGTTATCCGCGCATAGTCGGGAATGAAACGGCGGTACCAGTCCGCCATGCCGAGAAACCTTCGAAGCTGTCTGATGGTTCGCGGGGGTGGCACCTCCCGGATGCAGGCTACCTTGTCCGGGTCGGTGGAGATGCCATCGGCGGTGACGACGTGCCCTAGATATTTCAGAGTGCGCTGGCAGATGTTGCATTTCTCCGGGTTTAATTGGAGATTTGCGTTCTTGAGTCGGCGGAACACCTCCCGGAGGTTATCCAGGTGTTCCTCGAACGTCCTCCCCAGCACGACGATATCGTCCAGGTAGGCGAAAGCGAAGGGTTCTGTCTCGGGCCCTAAAACTCGGTCCAGGCATCGTTGGAAGGTGGCGCCGGCGGAATGTAGGCCGAACGCCATTACCGGAATTGAAACAGGCCCCTCCCTGGCACGGTGAATGCGGTTATCGGTCGGCTCTCCGGCGCCAGGGGTATCTGCCAGTATCCCTGTCTGAGATCTAGGCTAGATATGAATCGTGCCTCCCTGAGTTTATCGAGGATAGCTGATATAAACGGCAGGGGATACGCGTCCTTTTCTGACACCTCATTCACCTTGCGAAAGTCGACGCAGAATCTCGGGGTGCCATCTTTCTTGCGCACAATGACAACCGGGGAGTTCCAGGGGCTACTGGACGGTTCGATCCCCTCTTCGTCTAGCATCCTGTCTACCTCGGCGTTGACTATTTCTAGCAGCTTCTGGTTCATCGGTCGGTGCCTCTGTTTAATTGGTTCTACCTCCTTCGGTGGTGCCCTTCACGCCTGAGAACGCTGCCATTTCCGTGCTCAGGAATGCATCGAGGCGGCGACGTTGCATCGGAGACAGGTGGTCTTTCTCGGTGGGCGCGCTTGTGCCTTTATCTGCCGCGTCAGCTGGTGCCTCTCCCTCTGGTGCGGAACAACAGACGGACGGGTCTGCCCCATGGGAAATCCCTGGCCCGCGGTATCGGCGGGTTTTCCTCTTGCGCGGGCGCAAAGGCGGACGGCGCGGGACGGTCACAGCCCCATCCTCGCTGGGTGGCCGCTGGAGCCGGTATCTTCTCCCTCGAATCCGCACCACTCCTGCACGGACATCGAGCAGGAAATCCTGGTCTCCTAGGATGTCCATCCCTAGCACCAGGTCGACGGGGTGAGACGGTATGGCCAACAAGGTCGCTTCCAATCGGTCGCGTTTTACTAGGAGGTCGACTAAATACGCTTCCTGAACCGGTATGGACGAACCATCGGCGACCCGCGCCGACGTGCCTTGGTAGCGGCGGATAGTCGCGCCTTGGCTACGGCAATGTTCGGCCGCCCTCTGGCCAACGAACGACCGCGTTGCGCCAGTGTCGATGAGGGCGCTGAAGCTTTCTCCCTCGATCGTCACGCTCAGGAACGGCCTCGTATCGGGGTCCGGAGACGGCCGCGTAAGCGGCATACGGACGCTCGGGGCGAGTTGACGGTCGGTCGGCGTCGCTACTCGCCCCTGTGGGCGTTTCCCTGTTCTCCGCAGTCACAATCTCTTGAGAAGACGCCGGTTCGATGGCAACGTGAGCAGAAAATTTTGGGCTGACCTCTGCACTGTCCACGGAAATGCCCCTCCTCCCCGCATCTCCAGCATATGGGAGGGGAACGTCCTGCTCGGGCGCCAAATTTGTGACAGGCCGCCCTGGGGCTTGGGGAAAACTTACGTAAGTCGGCGGAAATTCTTCTCGGGCGCCAGATTTTTGTGAGGGTTTACTCCCTGGGGAAAGTTCTCGCAGCGTTTTCCCTGTGCCTGATGCACAATGGTACCCTTAGTACCCTTGTCCCTAGGGTAGCTCGTGGAGAAAGGAAAATGCCAGGGGTCGGCTAAAGTTATCACCAGATTAAAAGAACTAGTCAGGGCGATGTTCTTTACGCACCTACCTGGTAGACTGGCACGTTCACGGAGCTAAGCTGTCGGCGAGATAACGGGGAAATGACATAGGATACGACTCAAAATATGAACAAGTTTATTCTTAGTAATTACTAACAAAAATAAAATACAATGCAATTCCTTTGTGGTGGTTAAACAACGTGATTAATTAAATAAATTAATTGAAAAATAATTAAATCGGATGTGATGATGATTAAACAACGTGATTAACTAAACAAATTAATTGAAAAATAATTAAATCGGAAGTGATGATGACTAAACAACGTGATTAACTAAACAAATCAATTGAAAAATAATTAAATCGGAAGTGATGATAATTAAACAAACTATAAACTGGTAGGTACTTACGTGGATAGATTAATGAACATTTCATTCAAATTACAGAAATAATCACAATCATAGCTAAAAAATAAATCAATCAAACCTAGATAGGTACTTACTTGATCAAGGGTAGTCTTATTATACAAATTACATACGGGTCATGGGGGTATAAATAAAACACAAGTCAGTCTTTATTACTGCCAGTAAAAATAATACGATCAAAATAACGTAACTCGATGAGCGAAATAAATGAAGTAGGTACCTACCAGAATAAAATCGGAACGAGCGACGGTGCAATTCCCCGAGCGGCGGTGGTACGTCAAATTAAGAACAGCAAACAAGGCAGGAAAGCCGGCGAACCGTGCGTGCGTGTATGAGCGTGTGTTCTATGTGTGCCTGAATCTGGGGCCAAGCTCCAAGAACACCGTATCACTTCCGTGTGCAACGGGCTAGGGTTAACTTCCCACCGAGCGTCCGGGGCCAGTGGTCACCGCGCCCAAGCCAAGAACGGTGGGTAGAAAACCGCAACTCCCCCGGAAGGTCGTTGTACAGGAGTCGGCCAACAGAGAGAGGACTTTCAAATTCAAGTGGGTTGTCGTAGGTGAATTTGGGGTGTAAGGCTCGGCTTAATTACAATTATGAACGTACCTTGTTTTGCGAAGCGGGTGGTGTCGGTGCGGAATCAACGGACTGGGAACGTCGCGGTCTGGGCACTCTGCGGGGCACTCGGCGGACGGCGAAGTAAGAGTAGGTACACACGACAAAAGAACTGTTCGCGGGCTCTATCACAATCACTCCAGAATTCTACTATCTGATCTACGAACTTCCTACCACTATGCTGACCACTATTACGGGATTCCAGACGGGCGCGAAATAACGGATAGCTTCCGGGGAAAACTCAAAGCACGGCTCGACAGAGTCGAAAAGCAATAAAATTCACTAAACTTCACGAAGAAGGAACGGTCCAGAAGACGGTCAGAAAACTATCTTAATCACGACGGGTTGAAAACAATCGAACAGGTCGGAAAGAATTGAGCCCTCCGCTTGGGTTCCGCTACCTTTTATAATAAATGATGACGGCATCCGTCGCCAAATCAGTAATCGGCGTAATTTCATTGGTTGTTGCCGGCAGGGCACGCCGATCGCAAAAACGCATTTCGGAGAAAATGATTTCTAGAAATAATAATAAACGTCGATACGAAGTCGGCTTTTTGTGGGGCGATAAGAATTGCAATCGCCGGATTTTTATTAAATTTACCTCTGGTTTGAATTTGTTTCTTGTATTTACAGACGCAAAAAATTGTTGGAGGAAAGTTCCCATCGCTTCTAAAGAATAAAACTGACGCTCGACTGAATTAAATAAAACCAGAAAATAGAAACGTTATTATGAATTTAATAAATCCGGCCGCGATCTCACGGCGTAGGTAGGTAGGTAGGTAGCCCGCTATCGCAAGCGATAAGTTCCCGACACCCGGCCAGCGGGGTTCCTGGAAATGCAACGACCGGATGAAACCCTTCCTATTCGACATCCATTTATTAAATAATCTATCACTTATTGCACCCGATTTGTTTAAGAGAATTTTAGAAATGCTAAAAAAAATGAATGACCAAAAATGAAAATGAACATCGATGACTCTGGACCTGAAAATACCTATTTCTCATCAATTTAAATAGGGGAAAATTATGATTATGCCTATCAAAACGGGGCAATTTCCATTGCTTCGTTACAACGTAAACAACCAATTTTGATTCAATTGTGCGTAAATGATTATTTACAGATTGATCGATATAAATTTGTGAAATTTTATAGTGGATTTCTTTGTTTTAAACTTTGTAAACTTTGTAACTTTATAACAAAAATATTTCGTGGTCAATACTTGGGATTGGAGAGCAATCATCTACTATTTCGAAAAGCGCATCATGTACCATTCGACCTATAGACCAATCGGGTTCTGAGTTATGTTTCGATCCATAGTGATATCCAAAATTTGTTCGAACATGCCTTCCGCTCCTATCGTGGTAGAAAAATTGAATCTTTTTTCCAATTTGAGAAAGGCGAATCCTGGCTTCCACCGCACACCTGGTTCTATTGACTTGTTAATTGGTGCTGAGTGGTTTCCCCAAATGTTGCTTGATGGAAGATTGAACTCCACGGGTTTATCAACGGCTCTGAACACTATTTTTGATTGGATCGTGATGGATATAGTCGATGCTCCTCAATACTTGCTTAGTTATTTGTCTCCAATGAGTTGTCCCTGGAGCGAAATATAAAACGGTTATGGGAACTGGAGGAGGTCCCTGGGAATTCTGCTTCCTCCCCTGATAAAGTGCAATGCGAGAAACATTACGTTGAAAATTATTCTCGTGAGTCAGATGGTCGTTATTGTGTAGCCTTACCATTTAAGGGCGAGGAGCCCGTTCTAGGCGACTCGAGATCAGGGGCTCTGAAGCAGTTTCTGGCGCTCGAAAATCGTTTTAAGAAAAATGTTACTCTCTATAATCAATATCGAGATTAGGTTAAGAATATCTTAAGAATGGTCATATGGAAGTTAGTGGTGGCGTCATTACCAACGGATACATCCTATAGGACGGTCGATGGATATTCTTTAAATAGTGAACTTTTCGTCGGTCCTAAACTGCAAAGTGATATCGTAACGTTGCTGTTGAAATTTCGACTACATGCGGTTGCGTTTACCGCGGAAAGCATATGTATTTGCAAATTAAACTTCATTCGAAGCATTGAGATTATCAGAGGATTTTGTGGAGAAGCTCTCCCCAAAAGTCGGTCGAGAAATTTCTCTTGACGACAGTTATGAGTGTCGTCAAGTGGAGCCGCAATAGTTCTACCTTCCTTCGTAGCATTCCCGATTCACATCGTCAAGGTACTTCTCTTTCGTTTAATGAAAAGGTTCCTAATGCGACTAAGGTTCTGGGTTTAAAATGATTTCATGAAAAGGATATTTTTAGCTACACAGTGGAAGCTATTCCCAGACCATATGTACCAAAAGAAATATTTTGTCTGAGTTAGCCAGAATTTTCGATCCACTGTTTTTTTTATCGCCGCGTACCTTTCGGGCAAAGTTTCTTATTCAGCATTTATGGACGCTGGGTCTTGAATGGGACGCTAAGCCACCTGAGGACGTTCTGCTGCAGTGCCAGAGATAAAAATCGGAGCTTACTCTTCTTACAGCCAATATTATAAACGCTGGTTAAGGAAGATAACTCGAAGTTAGTCCCTATCTGCCAGTTAAAAAAGCAACAGGTGTATTATAAAGCTTTTTTCAGCTCTCAAGGTTAACTTTTTAACTGCCCGATAACTTTAACTCGTAGCTTGCATGGATAACCTTACTATTCGCTTTTATAAAGCTACTTTTAGCTTGGTTAGGTTAAAGAAGCCGGTTGTTGAATATCAAGGTAATTCTTCTTGGATCTTAGTTTTTATAGGTTTACATCCTCCCTAATTGGTAAAATTTTGAGTGTGAGTTTTCTAATAATGCAATAATTTCAATATTATTAGGGAGTTATTGCAAGCTCCTTTACACGGATCATTTAATAAAGTTTTCCTTCATTTGACATAATACCCATGCACATTCAACATTCCCTTAAATATTTTCCCTTATTAAAATACAAGATTACTTTATTTAAATTAAATACAGGAAAAGCATAATTTTATTTAAGTTTCCTTAAGTTAGACATTATGGGAAATGTTCTGTCATAATAATGTCAAAACTACTTTACCGCGTGCATATTTTTTGAAATATATCATTTAAATAAGTCTTACGGAACGGTTCGATTATATTTTTGATTATATTTTCACATTGGTTGACTTGCTTTAAAGTTTGATGAAAAGTGCTGATAGATCTAAGTGTGAAAAGGGTCCCTAAGGTCCACTCACAACTGGTCAAAGCCTAGGCGATTCCAGTCATGTGGTGGACAAGCCAACCTTACGTCCAAGATCGTGGGGACCGGGGAACGTGGTGCCACTTATGAGTACCACGGCTAACAAGGCTCTGACAAAACATGGCACAAACCGTAAGCTGCTAGGTGGCACAACGACCCCTGAGGTATATCACTATCGTGACCTGCCTTGGGGTAGTGACGCCAGGGGCACGGGGGCTTGGCTTAACCGCCTGTCTGCGTGGATGAGGACCACTATAAAAAACTCCCCAAATCCACGGTATTGTGCGCGATAATGGATGCATGGTCGAGAGGGCGCTCGGCAACTGGTGACAAACCTCGGGGAACCTGGCGCACCTCGTTGTATGTAGCCTGCTGCGTCATGGGGGTTATGGCGCAGTACCTTTATTTCCGCCAATTCTCGTGGGACCAAAATGGAAAAAATAGAAACCTCAGAACTTAGCATGGATGCACAGGATGTGGCAGGCACCCAAAGCCATACCACCCTGGAACCTTTGCAAGTAGAAACACACAGCTGTGCGGACTCGCAGGAAAGTAGCAGTGCTACAAGACCAGCGAGCCCGTGCGGTTGAGTACTCATCGGGCGCGTCCCCAGGTGGCGGATAGGGGGAAGGCCTTATAATGAGCGTAAGTGAGTAAGGTTAGCAGCGGTGATAGAGCTCGTCGGAGGTAAAATTCTAGACTGGAAGCTCAAAGTCCTGCCGCGGACCAACTCCCCTAACCTAGTTGTCGTGTCGTGACTAAAGGTCTGCACTAGGGGAAACGGCGCCAGAGATGTCCGACTGTGGACTATCTGATATACCGTATCATCTGTTGTCATGGTCACGTTCCGCGCACAGAGATGCGGGGGTCTGTGCTTAATCGCCGAAACCAAGAGGAGACAACCTCACTGGAAAACCTAAATCCTAAGGCGGGGGTCCAGGCTGATGGGATGCGTGACTGGATAGAAGACCAGTCCTACTGGATTCAACCTTGGGGCACGAGGGGGCACCCCACTGTATCAATCCCCTCACCTTTGCATGCGGTGCTCTGCATAGGTGGGACACCCTTCCCTAGCTACTCGTGGGATCAACCATGGTAAAAAACAAAAAAAAAACAAGAAATCGCGGGACATCACCGCAAAACAGACTGCTGACCGAGCGGGGCTTATCACCCGTCAAGACAGTCGGCAATCTAAACAATTCTTGTGCTCGAGACCACCTCGAACGCAAGAAGAATTGCCCACTCATTGGCAAGAAAAGGAGCATCGACACCCTTCATAGGACCAGAACCATTCTGTGACTTCGAAGATACTTTCTTCAAGCGGAACTCCAAAAGGAAGAAGATAACTGAGAGAAACCCATTGGAGGAACCTCTCGGGGTTGAGACAAGCCAAATAACTTCTCGGGATTTTAACCGAGAGAAGATCGAAGATACTCTTCAACCTCAGCTAAGGAACATCTCAGAACACTGACGGGATTCCTAACGAGACATTGCAAGCTCAATGAACACCTGAGGAAGTTGGACGTAACACCACGTCACCTGCTGCTCAACTGCGATGCGATAGAACTCAAAAGAAGTAATGTTCTGGGCCACCACCAGTTTGAGGCAGGGAATTTACTCGAGCTTGATCCTCTCAAAATCATGAAGTTTCTCAAGGAAACGGACTTGGAGAGGGTGCTTCACTAAAGGGATGCCACACCAGGCGAAGCATATTAGAGGGGATACGATAGATCTTTTAGGTCGCAGTAACTTGATCACCCTCAAAAATACAAATACAAAAATACAAAAGACCAGCGAGTACGACAGCTGCACAAAAAACGACCTCAGGGGCCCAAATACAAACACAGCGCAGAAAGCTGGCAGTTGAATCCGCGAAAGCCGCTGGGTTACCAATCAAACCCAGAAGGAAAAAGGTTTAGGTCAGAGGTACGTACTCCATCCCCAGCGACGAGTGCAACCGAATCCTTAGCCAAAAAACCAAAGCAAGAACGGAAGACTGTGACTTCCGAGCCTGGCGCATCCTTACAGGGTGCTACTGGCTCCGGAGTAAGCTACAGTCAAGCCCTGACAGCTTTCAAAATGGCGGTGGTAATGGAAAGTTACCCCGAAGAGCGGCTGGATCAACACCATGCAATAATGGTCCAGCATTCCATCATGCAGTAGGTAATGGGGGGCGTGCCTGGACTGGGGCCACAGTTCAAAGGCACCAGGTTTGAGAAGGGCGTGGTCTTCGTCACCTGCGCCAATGAAAAATCCAAGAGGTATCTGGTGAACTTGGTACCGAAGCTACGGCCTTGGGATGGAGCCGCACTACGTTTGGGCCCGTCCAGAGAAGTGGTGAAAGCCACTAAGGTCGTGGTCTTCATTCCTGCAGACACACCAGGCCTCGAGGAACCAGCAAAAGCTTTTCGTCTGTTGGAAAACTAGAATCTGGGTATAAAAACAGACGAATGGTCCATCATCACACATCACAAGTAGAGGAGCGGTAAGGGTGCCACACTTGTGCTGTGGATCGATGAAGAGTCTCTGAAGGCTCTCACCAGAAGGGGGTACAAAGCGTACCTCGGTTTCGCTGAGGTAACATTCAGAGTGATGGGAGGAAAGAACACATACTGCAATGCTGCGGGCTCTCCAGATCAACCTGCAGCATAGCAAAGCTGCCTCCGCATCTCTGTGCAGACTTCTAGCTGCCGGAGATGTAGACGTAGCCCTAATTTTGTTTATAAAAAGATTTCTCAGAAGTTAGGTGTCTTATCTAGGGTGAGTAAGTTCCTCTCAGTGAAAGCCAGGTTAACAGTATTTAATACTATAATACTCCCTCATTTGCAGTATTCCTCACTGATAATTTTTACAGCTCG
Source organism: Malachius bipustulatus (assembly GCA_910589415.1). NCBI lineage: Eukaryota > Metazoa > Arthropoda > Insecta > Coleoptera > Melyridae > Malachius > Malachius bipustulatus. The sequence continues at coordinate 2,818,687 of OU342630.1, read as the reverse complement.
TAAGCGTGAAATTAGGCGTATACAATTGTTGCAGAACAGAGCTATGAGAATCATTCTTTCTTGTAACATATACCAAAGTATAGATAAGATGTTGAATAGATTGAAATGGTTGAATGTTTTCGACTTCTGCCAGCTGCAATGTATGGTTTTCATATATATGAAAATGTATAAAGCAAAAAATGGCCATTTGCTCGGATACTTAGGTGAGTTTTTCACGACCTTCGGTGAAACACATAAGTATGAGACTAGGGGTAGAGGATTTCATACTTAGTCGAGTTCAGTATAAGGCAACTCAAGAGACGGTGTTTTTTAGAGGTTTGGAGATATACAGGGTGCACCATGTGTCCTTCTCTATATTGCTATCTCCTGAACGCTAAGAGATACAGGGTCGGTTAAATTAGAGAAAAGATGCGCAGTTTTGTGGCCATCTCGATTCCGTCGAGACATACAAGATATCTGTGACCGTTCCTGAAATATCCTGAAAAAACTGAAAAATCGAGATTTCTTATTTTCCTCATATCTTTTTTATTATTGGAAATTATTAAATAATTTTTTGTAGGCTTACATAAGCCGTTAAGAGCTATCCATCTGACATTTCAAAAATTTTCAAGGCCTACTAGATCCAAGAGTTTTCACAGTCAACTTTCGTTTTTCTTATGGCCGCCATATTATTTTTTTATGTCGTTCGATATGAAAAAAATAATGGAAACCAAAAATTAATAAACTTGAAAAATTTTTTTTTTAATTTTTATTCTTCTTTTTTCAAAGAAAAACCTAATAAAAAATCGTCGAAAAACGTCAACATTTATAAAATACGCCGAAATAGTGCTTGCCTTATATGGTTTTTTAATTTATCAATGAAATTCGGTCTAAAAAGTTTTATTCTTTGTAAAGAAAAAAGAAGAATAAAATTTTTTTTTATTTATTTTTTGAAGTTTAACAATTTTTAGTTTTTATGATTTTTTTTATACCGAACAACATAAAAAAACACTATGGTGGCCATAAGAAAAACGAAAGTTGACTATAAAAATTCTGGGATCTAGTCGGCTTTGAAAATTTTTGAAATGTCAGATGGGTAGCTCTTGCCGACTTATGTAAGCCCACAAAAAAGTATTCATTAATCTTCAATAATAAAAAAGATATGGCAAAAATAAGAAATCTCGATTTTTCAGTTTTTTCAGGATATTTCAGGAACGGTCACAGATATCTTGTATGTCTCGACGGAATCGAGATGGCCACAAAATTGCGCTCCTTTGGATTTGTTTAACCGACCCTGTATCTATTAGCGTTAGGAGATAGCAATATAGAGAAGGATACATGGTGCACCCTGTATAATAAAATACCAGATAATATTAAAGATAAAAAGAACGTTCATAAATTTAAACATTCGTTAAAGAACCACTTGCTGCTTGCAGGGACGAAGGGTGAGAGTGTGGTGTGATGGATGCTCTGGGGTTTTTGCTGTCTTGTGGGGTATATTTGAGAGAAAAAAAAATCTGAAGACATGTATAGAACTGATGTAGAAAAACTGATGTAGCCAAATCTTGACTTTTATTTATTTATTTTGTCTTTGTTGTATTCTGTTTGTTGTATTATGTTTAATTGTAGGTTTGTATTTGTATTATGATTTAAAAATTTTGTAAGACTTTGTAAGATTCTGTAAGACAATAGCAATTTTTTGCTAAATAAAGGACTATATATATATAAAAAAAAAAAAAAAAATAGGCAAAAAAAGACTTTTTGCCTATAGCCCTTAACAATTTTCTATTAATATATTTATTTGGCAATTACTTCTATTATAATTATATATATATATATATATATATTCATAAGACAAATAATAGGATAGTGGGGGTTGCGATGAGTGGGACTAATAAAAGTAAGAACACTCTTTCTTCTATTTAGTTAAGCTTTCTGCCTTTATTTAGGCCATCTTCAGAACCTACAAAATATATAAAAATATCTCATTACAAGCAAAATAGTGAACGGATCAAGGCTATGTATAATGACTTACTAATTGAAGGTGAGATTAGACTTCAAAGTTGTTAAATTTAAAAATATTAAGCAGTTCCATGTTGGTACACACATCCTCTTGTGAAATTTCTCTTAGGAGTTACTATCATTATATTAAAAACTACATTAAAAATTAAGTTAAAAATCATCAAAAAAATTTTTTTTTTTCTTCTAAAAACAATCACTGAGTCAAGATCACATTTTAAGACTAGTCTATCACAGTTACTTAACATCTGCAAGATGGCCATTTTTAGAAAAAAAAAAAAAAAAAAGAGAAAAAAAAAATTTTTTTGATGATTTTTAACTTAATTTTTAATGTAGTTTTTAATATAATGATAGTAACTCCTAAGAGAAATTTCACAAGAGGATGTGTGTACCAACATGGAACTGCTTAATATTTTTAAATTTAACAACTTTGAAGTCTAATCTCACCTTCAATTAGTAAGTCATTATACATAGCCTTGATCCGTTCACTATTTTGCTTGTAATGAGATATTTTTATATATTTTGTAGGTTCTGAAGATGGCCTAAATAAAGGCAGAAAGCTTAACTAAATAGAAGAAAGAGTGTTCTTACTTTTATTAGTCCCACTCATCGCAACCCCCACTATCCTATTATTTGTCTTATAACTAGTCGATGACTACAGAGGAACTTTAACTATATATTCATATATATATATATATAATTCAAGAACCCTGGCTGGTAGCCGGCCGCGTAGAATTGTTAGGAGCAGCCAGAGGTAAGATCATTTACAATAGGGCCTACGGTAACAGCAGAACATGCATCTACGTAAAAAACGAACTAAAAGTCCTGGTTATAGCACAATTATGTTTCAGGGACTTGACCACAGTAATACTGAAATATCAAATAGATGGGGCAGCCAAGGAGCTTTTAGTAGCTTCATTATACCTACCATATGACTCCACCAGTCCTCCTCCGTCACAGGAAATGGAACTACTGGTTAAGTACTGCGAGGACCATAACCTCCAGGTCATTATTGGTGTCGATGCAAACTCCCATCACGCAGTGTGGGGCAGCATCGGTGAGTCACTGTTACAGTTTATGGTATCCAGGAAACTGGAACTTCTGAATAGGGGCAGGGAACCCACCTTTGTAACATCGAGACGGAAAGAAATAATTGACATCACCTTAGCTTCCCCTCGTATCGGCACCCAGGTAGTCAAGTGGCGTGTATCTGATGAACCGTCTCACTCAGATCACAGATACATTCATCTGGAAATCAACTCCGTTGATAAGACAGCAGAGCTGTACCGCTATCCACGAAAGACTGACTGGGGGAGGTACAGGGCGGAGTTGAGGGGAAATCTAACCAATGTCAAAAGCAACATTGCATATACGATATCGAGGTGGACACAACACAACTCCAAGTAGCCATTATAACCTCATATCACAACAACTGTACTTAGACACCCCGTCGGAAAGGTGGGGATGTCAGCTTATGGAATCCCAAACTGGCGGAAATGAGACAGAAAACACGTAAGTTTTTTAACAAAGCCAAGAAAACAGGAAAGTGGGACGAATATAAGATCACTATTACTGAATACAACAAGGAGATCAGATTTGCAAGAAGAGCTGCGTGGAGGAAGCTCTGTCAGGATGTGGAAACGACATCCGAATGAGCAAGACTCTACAAACTCATGGCAAGAGATCCCCTGGACCCCATTGGTACCTTAAAAAATAGCAATGGTAATTATACAGAAACCGGGAGGGAAACTCTTAAGGTACTCCTCAGAGCATACTTTCCTGACTGCAGTGTAATTGAAGTGGAAGATGGTCTACACAACACCCTGGAAAACCTGAATCACAGGGTCACCAGGGAGGACTGGAGGACATCAAGACACATAATTACATATGAAAAAGTTAAATGGGCCATAAGCTTTTAATTTATGGCTTTTAATTTAATTTAATTTTTTATTTAATTTGAACCTTACAAGTCACCTGGCCCGAACGGGATCTATCCTGCCCTATTAGAGCAGGCGAGGGAAGATCTCACGCCGGTGCTTTGTAGGATATTCAGAGCCAGTTTGGCACTTGGTTACATTCACTGGCCTGGAGAGAAATAAAAGAGGTCTTTATTCCGAAACCTGGCTAAGGCATATAGACCGATCAGTCTGACATCCTTTTTACTAAAAGCGATAAACTAAACTAAAATTTAAAGGAAAAACTGGTTGAAAAGCATCTCAGGCAAACCTTACTTATAGAGAGGCCATCAAGTCAGAGGCAACATGCTTTTCAACCAGGAAAATCATGCGAATCAGCTTTTCACCAGCTAGTGATGAGAATAGAAAAATCACTAGGCAACAAAGAAATTGCCCTCGGGGCTTTTCTAGACATAGAGGGAGAGTTTGACAACACCTTTGGTCTGTAACTAAGGCAGTCAGCCAGAACTTCACCAGATCCACGATTCCCCCACTTACACGGACAGATGGGACTATTGCATACACGGCTACTGAGAAGGCGAACTTGTTGGCGGGAGTGTTTTCTTCATACTCTTCCGTCGACTTTCATGGAAGAACTCCGCCAATGATCCCTTCCGTGGACACCAAGATGTCAGACATTGTTTTCCGACAGCGTGTCATTAAGAGGATTATGTCAGCCTTAGACCCAAACAAAGCTTCTGGGCCCGATGACGTACCTGTTATCGTACTAAAAAAATGCGCCACTGAGCTGTCATCTGTTTTCTGCCGACTTTTCAACTTGTCGTATAAAATGGGAATATTTCCTGCTTGTTGGAAATGTGCACGGATCCAACCTATTCCCAAGAAAGGCAAAAATACCTATCAACCAGTGGCATTGCTTTCAGTAATTTTTTTTTTTTTTTTTTTATAATTTAAAATGCACATGCACTGCAGGGAAATCTCTATGACGCTCTGGGAGCGGTGCATGAGCGGAGATATCGATTCACGTTGGCCTTGAATCTCTGTAGGTTGTATACTTCGGGAAACACGCCCTTTGGAATGCTATTCCAAATCCAAAGTGATGCGGTTCTATACATAAAAAAATCTGAAATAGGGTGATACGAGGTGTAACGAGCTGAACCTGATACGGATGAGCGTCTGCGGCTCGACGTGTATTTCTGCCCGGTCTTGTTCTTGGTGGGATCAAGCGGGCCACGTCTTTTGAACACGTTCCATTAAAATATCTATAAAACAGACTCATGTCAGCTACTCTTCTTCGATGTTCGAGAGTGTCTAAATTTTTTGTCAAATCTGGGTCCCCAATCAAGCGGTTGGCTCTTTTCTGAATAGAGTCGAGTAGTCTCAGCGTATGTTTAGGAGCTGAGCTCCAAATATATGAGCAGTACTCTAAGGAAGGTCGGATTTGAGCCTTGTATAAGAGGAGAAGCTGTTGTGGTGTATAAAATTTCTTCGTGCGGAAGAGTGTTCCAAGTTTTTGAGAAGCACTCTTCGCCAGACCTGCAACATGATCATGCCAAGACATGTTCGCTCCAAGGCTCACTTCAAGTAAACGAAGAGATGACGCTGGGGTAAGAGAGTGTCCCGTCATCATCATATCTGGCTCCAAAACGTTGGTCTCTTTCGAGAAGATGGCTGCTTGGGTTTTTCCAGCATTAAATTGGACTTGGTTTCTATCGCCCCAAGTTAGAATGTCTTGCAAGTCATTGTTAAGTAGGACAACTTCTTGCTCCCTGCGAGTCTGTGCGTCGATGGCAGATGTTCGCGCATCTGACGTATAAGAAGATATGAGGAAACTGTCGTCGGCAAAACTGTATATTGTATTTTTTGTTGTTTCAAGCAAGTCATTTATAAATATTAGAAAGAGAGTCGGAGATAAAATATATCCTTGAGGCACACCGGCATTGATGGAAAAGGTCTCAGAAAGAACTCCATCGACTGCCACCTGCAATGAACGATCTCCGAGATAACTCGCAAGCCACAAGCAGAATTTCTCGGGCATGCCATAAGCCTGCAGTTTTGTCAACAGTCCCTCATGCCAGACACGATCGAAAGCTCTATAAATATCAAGCGCAACTCCTCGAGACTCCCCATGGTGCTCGATTACGCCGTTCCACAGCTCGGTGACGTAAGTGAGGAGGTCACCAGTTGACCTCTGTTTGCGGAATCCGTATTGGCGGTCGCTGATTATATTGGCTCCTTCCAAGTACTTTAAAAGATGTTGGTTAATAGGTTTCTCCATAATCTTGGAGATTACTGAAAGCAGTGCCACTGGTCGATAGTTACTTGGTATAGTCTTTTTGCCTTTCTTGGGAATAGGTTGGATCCGTGCACATTTCCAGCAAGAAGGAAATATTCCCTTTTTATACGACAATTTGAAAAGTCGGCAGAAAACAGATGACAGCTCAGTGGCGCATTTTTTTAGTACGATAACAGGTACGTCATCGGGCCCAGAAGCTTTGTTTGGGTCCAAGGCTAACATAATGCTCTTTATGACGCGCTGTCGGAAAACAATGTCTGACATTTTGGGCTCCACGGAAGGGATCATTGGCGGTGTTCTTCCATGAAAGTCAACGGAAGAATATGAAGAAAAGACTCCCGCCAACAAGTTCGCCTTCTCAGTAGCCGTAGATTCGAGAGTCCCATCTGTCCGTGTAAGTGGTGGAATCGTGGATCTGGTGAAGTTCTGGCTGACTGCCTTAGTTACAGAACAAAAAGATTTCGAACCGTTAGGGCAGGAGAGAAGTTTGTTCCTAATTTTTTGGTCGTGAGTTTCCTTGGTTTGATCTATTATTTCTTTGCATCTGTTTCGAGCAAGGATGAAATTGTGGTAGTTTATGCTGTCGGGGCTCTCTCGCCATTGGCGAAAAGCCAGTTGTTTAGAGGCGACAGCTTCCTTGCATCTTTTGTTGAACCAAGGTTTGCTGTTTGAGGGCTGTTTTTTTGAAAAGGGAATGTACGCTTCCATTCCTGTTAGGATGACTTGAGCAACTTTCCTGGCACAAACAGATGGATCATAAGAGCCGAAACAAACACTCCTCCATGGAAAATCTCGATAATATTCCCTGAGTTCTTCCCATTTAGCAGATCTATAGTGTCAGACTACACGTGGTTTACTTGCTTCTTTGATACTAGTAATTGGTAGGATACATGATGTTGAGACGAGTTTGTGGTCTGAGGAACCTAGTGGGGCTTTCACCGTGATAGAATATATTTGAGGGTTCGTGGTCAAAAACAGATTCAACAGGCTAGCGAATTCTCCCTCACGATCGGGAATGCGTGTTGGTTCATCAACGAGCTGGGCAAAACCACAGCTGATCGCAAACGATTCCGCTTCACGGCCTTCTTCATCAGTGAAGTTTGAGTATTTAAGCCAGTTAATGTTATGTACATTAAAATCACCCAAGATGGATATCTCAGCTTTGGGGTAGTTTATCTGTATGAATTCAACAGTTTTTGTGAGGAACAAAAAAAGTGTCCTATACTGTGTATCGCTGGGTGGTCGGTATAAACAACAGATAAATCTCGTTGTTTGTCGGTCTGTTATCCTAAGCCACATGACGTCAAAGTCATTGGGCTCAAAGTCTTCCTCACGTTGGCAGGACAGGTCACTTCTGACAAAAATGCCAATTCCGAAGTTACGTCTAAATCGGGAATGAAAGTCATATCCTGGATAGAGATAAATAACTGCTTGACGACTCTTAGACTTTTGTTTCGCACAGTGCTAGAATGTGAGGTTTATTTGTCTGAAGATGTTGATGTACTGAATTGATATTCGTATTTAAACCTCTAATATTACAAAAGTCGACTATAAATGTTTCCATTCTGGAGGTGTTATTATTCTTTCTCTTGCATTAATGTGCCCCTGGATTAGCCCCCGCCCGGAGATCCGAATGGGGGGTCATTTTAACTCCGGAAAATTTTAACCCCGGGAACGCCATCCATGCATATTAATAATTGTTTCCTACCTCAAAGACCGGAATCTTTGGCACAGCAACGAAACGTCAGCTCTTTAAAGCAACTTCACACCGCCTAAGCCAGAAAGATGGTATCGAACCGGGCGAGGCTGTGTGGGTTCAATATGTCCTCTACTACCATCTGGTCTGCTAGTTTTGGTCAGCCCCGGGGTATTTAATTTCCCCGGTGTCATCTATATGGACGACCTTCCCCTATCCGCCACCCGGGGAGGCTCCCGATGGGGGACTAGCAACCCCGACACGGGATTGCGAAATATCCAAGATTATGGAGAAAGCTATTAACCAACATTTTTTAAAATACTTGGAAGGAGCTAATATAATCAGCGACCGCCAATATGGATTCCGCAAACAGAGGTCAACTGGTGACCTCCTCACTTACGTCACCGAGCTGTGGAACGGCGCAATCGAACACCATGGGGAGTCTCGAGGGGTTGCGCTTGATATTTCTAGAGCTTTCGACCGTGTTTGGCATGGTGGACTGTTGGCAAAACTGCAGGCCTATGGCATGCCCGAGAAATTCTGCTTGTTGCTTGCGAGTTATCTCGGAGATCGTTCATTACAGGTAACAGTCGATGGAGTTCTTTCTGAGACCTTTTCCATCAATGCCGGTGTGCCTCAGGGATCCATTTTATCTCCGACTCTCTTTCTAATATTTATAAACGACTTGCTTGAAACAACAAAAAATACAATATACAGTTTTGCCGACGACAGTACCCTCATATCTTCTTATACGTCAGATGCGCGAACATCTGCCATCGACGCACAGACTCGCAGGAGCAAGAAGTTGCCATACTTAACAATGACTTGCAAGACATTCTAACTTGGGGCGATAGAAACCAAGTCCAATTTAATGCTGGAAAAACCCAAGCAGTCATCTTCTCCAAAAAGACCAACGTTTTGGAGCCAGATATGATAATGGCGGGACACTCCCTTACCCCAGCGTCATCTCTTCGTTTACTTGGAGTGAGCCTCGGAGCGAACATGTCTTGGCATGATCCCATCTTCTTCAATGGACGGCTGCAGGTGAATGACCGGGTCAAATATCTGGGCATAACCCTGGATGCAAAACTGATCTGAAATCTTTAATTAATCAGAAGGCGACTAATGAAAGTTAAATGGCACTGATGGCTTGCAGAATGTTATTCAGTAAAACACGGGGACTAAAACGAAGGTGCATTGCCTGTATATTGCCGTGTTTAGACCCATACTAACATATGGCTGTTTAGTCTGGTGGCCAAAGATCAACCAGAAACAAGTCATTATGAAAATTCCAAGTTTTCAAAGGCTTGCATGCTTAGGCATCGCGGGAGCCTAAGCATGGGCTTAGGCCTTCCCTTCATGGGAACACTGCATCAACGACAGCACTGGAGGCCATACTTGACCTACCTCCTCTTGACATTCATATTAAGAGCGAGACTGGGATAAACCTTGGAAAACCGAAAATTCCAGAATAACTGATACCATCGCAGATCCTATCCTGGAAATGCAATCCGATGGTATGAGTACTACGATATCATTTATAAAACCATTCAAGGTTCTAATGGACTGGAAAGAATGGCAACAAATGGAACACCTGTGCCTGAAAATAGGGCTGGTCTGGTACACAGACGGCTCAAAGACAGAGACAGTTACCGGAGCTGGAGTGCATGGGGTGGTCCCCGGATGCAATATTTACGTGCCACTGGGGACTCATGCCAGCATCTTCCAGGCTGAAATAAATGCAATTAGGCTATGCGTTGGAGAGAATACCAGAAGAAACTATCGAGGTAGAGAAATCTACATCCTCTCCGATAGTCAGGCTAGCCTGAAAGCCCTTGCATCTTATGAAATCAGATCAAAACTGGTCTGGAAATGCCTGCAAGACCTCATTGACTCAGCCAGGTGCATCGTGGTGACACTAGTTTGGGTTCCGGGTCACCGCGGGACGCCTGGTAATGAGGCTGCAGATCAACTAGCCAAGAAAGGCGCTAGGATGAACTACACTGGGTCCGAACCGTGTTTGGCATCCCAAGGAACACTGTACGCGGGGCGGTGGCTCAGTGGGTAAGAACCCAACATAGAGCACACTGGAACCGTATAACAGGAAACAAACATGGTAAGGTGATGATCAAGGAGCCCTCTCAAAACCTTGCCAGACAGATACTGCAACTAAACAGAATGCAGATCAGAACGGTAGTGGCCCTTCTCACAGGACACTGCCACCTAAGAGTACACCTACATAAGCTGGGGATATACAGAGAAGAACCAGTTTGTAGACTCTGCAATGAAGAAAATGAGACCGCTTCTCATGTGATATTTGAGTGTCCAGCACTCGCAAGAACGCGCTATGCGATCCTGGGACTCCTCAGCCTCGGGAGCCTGCTGGCGGAAAAGACCTTGGTTAGCGGACTGCTGAACCTTGTCAAAGGAACGGAGCTCTTCTAACCAAGGAAAATCTAAATGTGAGAAATACAATAAGCCCGCCGGCTTCAGTGTTTGGGACCACATATACCATATCTCACATTTAATTAAAATACCAAATACCAAAAAATACCACGTGTGAAAAAGAAGAAGTGTCAACTTTTCAGATATGACGATGATTTTTTTTATATTCTTCTCAGATAAGTAGTATCAAGAAATCCGTTTGAAAATGGGTTTTCTACTTGGAAGGAAGAAAAGAACAATATCCTTCTGTTACCACAGAAATTTTCAATAAAAATAATTACGCAGCATGTTGGATCAGTGAGAGACCAAAGATGCAAAAAATCAAAAAAGGTACACCTATATACCTTATATTTTATCATCGACATCAATAACACCAATTATGTCATGGAGTAACAACTCTTCATGATGGCTACCTCTACCTGTTCTTCCATATTTATAATAATCAACATTATACTTCCTTTTTGGTGAATAGAAAAACTTCCAACATTTACAGTAAAATTTCTTCAGATACAAATTACTGTCAGCTAATTTTCTGAAATTGCTAACTGACTGTCAAAATTAAAAGTTAAAACTAAAGGACAAATAAAGTAGGAGGCAAAATGTCTGTTGCAATAATAACACTTGCTAAAATGGATGGAAAAACTTAAATAAAGTATACTTTATTTAAAGATTCTTTTAATAAAGTAACCTTTATTCAACTTTGCAATAACTTTCTCTTAACTTGTAAAATAACTTCGAGTGCATAATAATAGTATAGTCGACCAAGAGATATAACGAAATAATCTAATTCTTAAACTGTCATATTTTATGACTTCAACAATAATTCAATAATCCAAAAATTGATAAAATGACATAAGTCGTTTCGTTATATTTCTGTTCCAACTATAAAATTGTAGATGCATTTCATAGGTAGGTACTTAACTAAATTAATATTCATTTAAATTTTTTTTATTTATGATAGGTAGGTATGATAATATAAGTAAATAGTAGAGATAAATTAGTAAAGAGTATGTCCACTGCCCTTGTTAATAAAAAGCCAAGTTACAATTTCACAATTAGGTATTATCACTGTAACTAAAAGGTATAGGTAGGTAGGTATAGGTAGGTAAATGATTCATAAGAAATTGATATGCAGGTATGAAAATGAAAGACTAGACACATCTTTAATCTATTCGACAATAAAATAACAGAAAATTGAAAGCCATACATTTATTGAGTTAAATAAAAAAATCCACTGATCAACAAATAGGTATAGGTAGGTAGGTACATTTTATAAACTCTTCTTTCCATATGGACCAAAAAACTATTACTCGAACCGAACATTGTAGGTACCTACATAAGTATTCTTCGATGTCCCATAATGTGGAATAAAAATTAACTTTTGTAAATAAATACTTAGGTACTAGGTGCTTTATAATACGCAAGCGAAAACTTAACTCGGAGTTATTATTGTTGACTGCCAGATAACTAACTATCTAGTAATTATCGGTCATGCCAACTACATGCCTTTGGAGATAGTTCTGAAGGGGGCAGGTATGCAGGTGAAGCCTACCTTCATTTTGAGCTTCCCGATGGGGTCATATAGGTTTCGCTCATCTGCGCCAAGTCCAAAGTCGCACCACTAAAGCGTATCTCACTGCCTAGGCTTCAATTATGCGCGGCAGTTCTTGTAGTGTATTTATTATAATTTAATAATAATAATTTTTATTGAGCCAAGAAATCTGTTATGACAGATATAGGCTAGGTCAGGTACATAGATAACAATTTACAACATAGTTAGTAAATAAAAGACATCAAATAGAAATAAAAAAAACACATCAAAAACATGTCAAACACAGCGCACAAAGCTTAACAATTTCGTTTGTCAGGAAAACTTATTCTCCCATTATCTCGGGTGAGAATATTTTCGCTTGGTCAGATTTGTCTATTGCTCTGCCGTTGATAAGGTCACCACCTCATCATTGGAAGACTTTTGTGGGCAATAGAGTGAGCATCATCCAAGATCTAGTTCCTTCTCATAGGTGGTACCATATCAGTTCAAGTGACAATCCCGCGGACTGCGCTTCTCGGGGATTGTTCCCTTCTGAACTGGTAAACAGCTCCATGTGGTGGCAAGGATCCAGTATTCTCCAGTTGCCACAGATCCAGGGGCCGGTTGATGTATCTGCATCGTCTTTGCCCCCTTTATCTCTGAAGGAAGAGAAGAGAATCGTTCTTATAAATTTTGTTTCTTTGAATTATATCGATCAGCTTTAAGATAAATATTCCTCCTTATCTAAAATTCAGCGTATCATTGCTTATGTGAATCGTTTCACTTCCTTGTGTAAGGGAGATAATATATAATGTGGTTCGTTTTGCGCTCAAGAATTGCATAGGGCCCTACTTGTCCTAATTAAGCGCGTTCAGCATGTTTCTTTTACCAATATTCTGGGAAACTTTATGAAAGGTCGACCTATTCCTAAATGTTTCCGAAAGTTGAGTCCTTTCATCGTGGTAGATGGCGTACTCACGGTGGGCGGTCGCCTGGCTAATTCGAGTCTGAATTATGACCAACGACATCCCGCGATCTTGCCCCAGAAGCATCGGCTTACCGAGTTATTTATCGAAAAGGTGCATAGAGATCATCTACATCCACGTCTTCAGACAGTCCAATTCAAAATTTCGCAGAACTTTTAGTTTTTGTCACCCCGGAGAGCCCTTCGCCGAGTACTCAGTAATTGTTTGAAATGCTTTCGAGTAAAGCCTAGTACTTATCAGCCACCAATGGGTGAGTTACCCTCCGTTCAGATTAATTAAGTCAAGCCATTCCAAACTGTAGGAGTCGATTATGGTGGTGCCTTTCATGTCAAGACAGGGCCTGGTCGGTCTGCCAGGGTACTCCACAAGACCTATCTTTTTTTGTTCGTTTGTTTTACGACCAAAGCCATCAATTTGGAGTTGGCATCAGATCTCACTACTAATTGTTTTTTGGCTGCACTCCGACGATTCATCGCTCGTCGAGGGAGCTGCACTCGAATATTTTCGGATCAGGGAACAAACTTTGTAGGAGCTAAACGAGAGCTGATTAACCTTATGAAGGAGATAATCGAAATGGAGAAAATCACATGGTATTGCCATCCCCCTTCAGCCCCACATTTCGGTGGGTTATGGGAGACAGGTACCAAGTCGGTAATAACTCACTTATTCCGCGTTATTGAGGAACAAAATCTAACTTATGAAGAGTTCTACAGAGTTTTGATTCAAATTGAGATGGTTTTAAACTCTCGCCCTCTTTGCCCTTTGAGCTCAGATCCAAACGATTTCTCGATCCTAACCCCAGGACACTTTTTAACATAAGAGTCATTAACTTGCATCCCTGATCCCGATCTGACACAATTGCATTTGATCTGTTATCTCGATGGCAGCTTATTCAGAGACTGCACCAGGACTTCTGGCATCGGTGGCTGGTTGAGTATCTACATACCTTGCAACAGAGAAACAAGTGGACGAATCATCCGTCAAATATGTCTGAGGATTCCCTGGTGGTAATAAAGGATGAGTTGCTTCTTCCTTGTAAATGACGCATTGGTCGAATCGTACAGCTGCATCATGAAATATTTACTCGTAAAATACATCTAAAATATCTGTTAAGACATATTTGTCGATCGTATACATACTGCGCTTGCAATTACCGCTTAACTTTCTTTTTGAATTCTGCTTTAAAAATTTCATGTTTGTTGAAAAACAATAAAGCTTTTTGAACGACACATTTGCCTTAATGGTATGGTGAAGACAGAGACATCGATGTTTCTGTCATCGATTAATGACTTGCATTGCAAGGAAAATGCCATCTGACGACCGAACAGTATACAACTTTTAATGTCAATCAGAGACTCTCCCAGAGAATCCAATTTTTCACTACCATCGGATTGCTGTAATTGATATAATAATTCAATATTATATCAATTTGTTTCATAGAAACTACGTCCTTTCTAGTGACACAGCTTAGGGAACCTGCATTACCGTTTTACTAGGGTAGCGCATTCACTTTTTGACGTTTACTAAGCACGGTTATGTTTGAACAGCTGGATGTCATATTTTTGACACATTTGGTCACAGGCGTAGGTATCATGTGGAAAAAAGCGAAGTTTGAAAAATGAAACAAAATAATAACACGAATAGAAATCGATAATCGTGTGAAATTTTTTTTCCGCACGTGCTACACACAGTACTTTTCCTACGACCACAATTTAACAGATTAATTATTTAACAAATTTAACACATAAATTATTTTTTCTGACAATGCTCTGCTTTTATGACCTTTTCTCCAATTTATGAAATGTTTATAAGCAGATTCGTATTTTTCTCTCGAAACTACAGGTAGCAAATTCAAAGAACACAAACCTGCTTGTTTTCTGAATTCAGGTGGTGTATTTTCTGCTTCAGATTCAGAGGAATCACAATCCATTATAATGATAGGTAACTAAAGTTTATTTTTTCAAACTACCTAGGTAGGTATTATTTTCAATTCTACCAATGACTTTTTAATATTACTATTATATACTGTTAAATCATTGAATTCTACCGACAATATTATTATTATTATTTATTATTAGACTCCGTATAAACTAAAAATAAGTGACGTGAACGTGGAGACGTGGTAGATATGCAACTTCCACACAACGCAGGCGCTGTGCGTCATCAATTGAATTGAAGTTAGAGGTGTGCGATTTATTTTCACGTTCGTGAATTTGATTTGAACGCTACCAATGCTGTTATTAGCGATCAACTCGTAAATTTTAATAATTACTGCCACAAGAGAATAATGAGTATATTTTATAGTCTTGTCGGGTTCTATGTTTTGTCCCATTTGTGTTTATTTTATTACCTTGAAGCTTGAATAGTTATTCCATTAACAATAAGTAACAGTTGAGTTCTCAGTTACCGCCCATCACTATTGTTTACATTAAAACTGTACGGAAACGATTTTTGGCTATGCCTTATGTCACTTTGTCGCACAGTTTTGGATACGTGAGAAATCTGCTAGTTTGCGCACAAAAAACGATGCGCAAAGTAGTGTTTTGTATAGTGGTCGTAGGAAAACAAAATTA
The DNA here is from genome assembly GCA_910589415.1 of Malachius bipustulatus. NCBI lineage: Eukaryota > Metazoa > Arthropoda > Insecta > Coleoptera > Melyridae > Malachius > Malachius bipustulatus. The sequence goes on along the minus strand of OU342630.1, from coordinate 2,803,246 downwards.
CGGGTTTATATAGGATCTACGAAGCTGTAGACTTTAGTATCTAACACGTAGTTACTGAGAAAAATACGTTTTAATACGCGGACTTAATAACAAATTATGTGAATTTTTAGACATGGAAAATCTGACGTTTCTGAAGTCAAATTTGACATTCCCAACTTTTTCCCAACTTTTTGTGAGAATGAGAATGCGCTACCCTAGTAAAGCGGTAATACAGGTTCCCTAACACAGCTTTGTGACTAGCTCCATCTCTGATTGGTTTACTGAGATTCGCAAGGTAATTGATTTTTCAGTGAACTGTCAGAAATGGTAGTGAAAAATTGCAGATTTCTCTGAGAGAATCTCTGATTGACATATTGAAAGTTGTATACTTTTCAGTCGTCAGATGGCATTTGCCTTGCAAGTCACTACGTTTCCGACAAATCATTTGCTTATATGCTTTAAATTTCTTTCTGATCGGCACATTCCTCTGGTGGTGGTGATGTGACAGACTGATGAGATGGAAACAACCATTGAAACATCGATGTATCTGTCTTCACCATACCATTAGGGCAAATGTGTCGTTCAGAAAGCGTTATTGTTTTTCAACAATCGGATTGCTGTAATTGATATAATAATTATTCATTATTATGTCAATTTGTTTCATGTTTGTTATAGGAAATTTTTTCACGTCAGAAGTACTCGAGTTTCTAGACGCTTAAAATTTCTCAACTCGAATGAGAACGATTATAGGTACAAGCAAGTATTTCAACTTCAATTTCCGATCTCTTATCACGATTTAAAGTAAATAACAATCCCCGAAAGCGACATCAATGAGCTATAATTGGCATGCATTATTACAGAGCGGAAGTTCTGGAGTTATTTGCAGTTTAAAAGGCTGTGTCGGCTCCATCGTTGCCATACAGGTATCAGGTCTCCCCGGTAATTTCCGAGGAGCCCAAAGACTCAAAGTAGCTTCCAGGTCGTGCGTCATTATAAAAACAATTATAGTCTTAATCAAAGTCTCTAATGCAGCTTTAAAGGGGGTATATCTGTTTGAAATTGAAATATTGAAATATATTGAAATATTTGAAAATTGTACATTTATTATTGCGCCATGTTTATGAAATAGAATCGACAGTGCTTTGTTATGAAGAATGAAGTATATGACAGCATGACTACAAGAAATCACAGAGATTATAGAATCCCCAAGCATAACACCACGTACTATCAGAGGTGACCGTACTATAACATTGTAAAAATATACAACAATCTTCCAGTTGAGATAAAAACTGTCTCGATACACCTTCCTTCAAGATAAAATTGAAAATATTTTTGATAGGAAAAGAATTTTATGACCTTTGTGAATATTTTGCTTCCTAGATTAGGGTTGTTTATTGTTGTGTTTTTTTTTATATTTTGTTTCATATCTTTATTTGCGTGGTAATGTATTTTTTATGACTTGGCACATTTGTCACATATGTGGCTCTGGTGTCCTGTGTACCTATGTGTTCCATGTATATGATATGTTGTGACGGAGCCGATGTACATTAGTATATGTATGTATCTAAGATGGCATAAATAAATATTATTATTATTATTATTATTAAATAGAAACACAATTTCAAAACCAGTCATGGGCCAGATTATACAGTGTGCCAAGGATAAGGATGAACTGAACAGACTCAAACGCTATCTTACAAGAAAAAAATGAAAACAATAACCGCAAATTTATTTTGATTACAATTCCCTCATAATAATCCAATAAACGAAAGTGTGTGCGTTATAAATAAAGTGTGAAGTGAAACTTGCAACACTTCCCAACATCGATTATCTGAGCTCCAGTTGCATTGGTTCAGAAACCGCCTGAGTTAGAGGGAAATAAATAAAAACAATTTATCAACAGGAGATAATTCCGGTGTGATGAAACTTTAGTGTTATTCCATTACTTAGCAGCCAACAATAGAACAATCAATACAACAAATAGAACAATCTAAAATGATTGACATAAAAATAAAAATTAAAAATAAAAATTAATAAAGATGATTTTATGTCTAAAGTATTTTTTTGTTTTTTGACGACTTCATTACTATGCAAATTTTTTATTGTTAGTCTAAATTAGCATTATTGTAATTATTATAAAAAAAAATCTGGGAATAAAAATTATTTTTTTACGGAAGCGTAGAAGGGCCACACACTTAATTTTTTTTTGTTATACCTAACATTCTGACTTATGAGTCGGAATTCCTACTTCTATCTCGGAATTCCGACTTGTAACTCGGAATTCCGACTTGTATCTCGGAATTCCGACTTGTAACTCGGAATTCCAACTTGTAACTCGGAATTCCGACATGTAACTCGGAATTCCGACTTGTAACTCGGAATTCCGACTTATATCTCGGAAATCTTACCTACCTATACAGGGTGCACCATATATCCTTCTCTAATTGCTATCTCCTGAACGTTAAGACATACAGGGTCGGTTTTTTTTTTATTGAAAATGCACATGCACTGCAGGGAAATCCCTATGACGCTCTGGGAGCGGTGCATGAGCGGACAAGTCTAGAGAAAAGATGCGGAATTTTATGACCATCTCGAATCCGTCAAGACATTCAAGATGTCTGTGACTGCTCCTGAAATATCCTGAAAAACTGAAAAATCTAAATTTCTTATTTTTGCCATACCTCTCTTATTATTAAAAATTAATAAATAATTTTTTGTAGGCTTACATAAATCGTCAAGAGCTACCCATCTGTCATTACAAAAACTTTCAAGTCCGACTAGATCCAAGAGTTTTGACAGTCAACTTTTGTTTTTCTTATAGCCGCCATATTATTTCTTTATGTCATTCGAATGCAAAAATAATGGAAACCAAAAATTAATAAACTTCAAAAAAAATATTCTCAATTTTTTTTTCTTTTTTTTTTCGAAGAAAAACGAAAAATCATCGATATACGTCAACATTGTTAAAATACGCCGAAATTGTGCTTGCCTTATGGTTTTTTAATTTATCTAATGAAATTCGGTCTATAAAGTTGTCTTTTATGAAAAGAAAAAAGAGGAATAATTTTTTTTTAAGTATATTTAGAAATTGACCAGTTTTTGGTTTTGATTATTTTTGTATACCGAACAACATAAAAAAACAATATGGCGGCCATAATAAAAACGAAAGTTGACTATGAAAATTCTGAGATCTAGTTGGCTTTGAAAATTTTTGAAATATGAGATGGGGTAGCTCTTGCCGACTTATGTAAACCCACAAAAAATTATTTATTAATCTACAATAATAAAAAAGATATGGAAAAAATAAGAAATTTTGATTTTTCAGTTTTTTTCAGGATATTTCAGGAACGGTCACAGATATTTTGTTTGCCTTGATTGATTACAGATGGCCACAAAATTGCGCAACTTTAGTGTAGTTTAATCGACCCTGCATCTCTTAGCCTTAGGAGATAGCAATATAGAAAAGGATATATGGTGCACCATGTATACTATAACTATAAGCAGTTACGTTAATTCCATCGAAAGTGTGTATAGTCCTTCTACGCTTTCATAACCAGCTACACTGTATCGTATGGGTTTTCACGATCTAAATGAGAATTCCGAGCTACAAGTCGGAATTCCGAGTTACAAGTCGGAATTCCGAGGTACAAGTCGGAATTCCGAGTTACAAGTCGTAACCCGAGCTACAAGTCGGAATTCCGAGATAGAATTCGGAATCCTGAGATAGAAGTCGGAATTCCGACTTGTAACTTTTTGAATTGTAAATTTTTGAATGTTTGACTACCGAAGCAAATCTTCTTAAAAAGTATGTGGCTGAACTTGAATTTATTAATAATATTTTAAAAACTCAGTCAGCTGCTTCCGTGAAGTCGTTATCTACACCAGCCAATTTTTTGTCTGACGGTTTAAATTCTCAGGCAAGTTTTTTGTCAAATTCAGATACCGTCGATAACAGTGCGAGATCATACGCATCAGCTGTTAAAGTAAATAAGGAATCGCATATTTTACTTGTAAGGTCATTGAATCAAAACAAAACCGGTGAGGATGTAGAGAGGGAGATTAAATCAAGGATCAGACCAGGCTCCGTCCAGGCTGCAGTGTTGGGAACCAGGAGAATAAAGAATGGCTTTTTGATCAATTGTGATGACGGTAAATCATTAGATAAACTAAGGGAAACTATTGATAAACAGGTAGGCGAAACCTACAATGTTACTGTGCCAAAAAGGTTTAATCCCAGGTTAATTATATACAGTGTCGATTCAGATTCTGCTGAGGACCCAGAGTTTGTGACTAATTTAATAATTGCAAATAATTTAAATTGTACTGCCGATGATATTAAGGTTATAACGAAAATGAAATTTAAAGACAATGTAAATGTTGTGCTAGAAACATCTTCTGTTGTTTTTAGGGATATAAGTAGGAGGGGATTTCTTTATTTTGGGTGGTCAAAATGTTACGTAAAGGAACATTTTAGTCTTGTTAGATGTTATAATTGTTGTAAATTTGGCCACTATAAGAAGGACTGTAGGAATACCATAACCTGTCCGAATTGTACAGAGCCTCACGAGAGAAAAGTATGTCAGACCCAGAATTTTACTTGTGCAAACTGTTTATTTTCCAACACTAAATATAAAACCAACTACACTACTAACCATAGTGCAAATAGTCCGAAATGTTCTTTTTACTTGAATCAGATAGATATGTTGAAATCTAGGATTCACTATGCTAAGTAAAGGAAAGAAACTACTTAAGTTGGCTCACTTTAATGTATGCTCTCTTTTTCCAAAGCTCGATCAGCTAGTAGATGTAATTATTGAAAATCAGATTGATATAGTTTGCATAACTGAAACGTGGCTGAACGAAAATATCGATGATGATAGTGTCTGTATTCCAGGATTTAAAATGGTCAGAAGTGATCGGGTTGGCCGTGTTGGTGGGGGTGTGGGATTGTATGTTAGGGATTCTGTGGATTCAAGGATTGTATTCGGCAGCTTCACATCTGTTGGGGGTGTGGAGCACATGTGGCTGTCCTTGGGTGTAGATAGGAGAGTTATTTTGTTGGGGATTATTTATCGTACGGCAGCTTGCAATTTAACAAATTTTGTCACCTACTTAGATAACGTTCTGTCCTTTGCTGTACCTCAGTATGAGCACATAATTGTCACTGGTGATGTAAATGAAGATCAAATGCGTACAAATTCGGTGGCTGGTGCGTTTGAATCGTATGATTTTGTACAGTTAATTGATGAGCCTACGCGTATAACAAGGACATCTCAGACCTTGTTGGACGTAATTTTTACAAATAAATCTGACATGGTTATTGACTCAGGAACTATAGATCATTCAATGTCTGATCATCGAGGAGTCTTCAGTACCATAAATTTGGAAACTGTGACAAGGACACCATTAGTTGTAACATATAGAGATTTTAGGTATTTCTCCCCAACAAGTTTTCATGAGGATTTGCAGAGTGTGCCGTTTCACAATATCGTGTATGAAGACGACATCGACTTAAAACTTGACTTATTTAACTATTATATCTTGTCGATATTTGACAGACATGCACCCTTCATTCAGTCTAGAATTACCAAGCGAATTGCTCCTTGGCTGACCCCCACAATTCGAGACATGATGAAGCTAAGAGATAGGGCTTTGTCAAGGTATAAGGCTACGAAAGATATTGCTGATTATATCTATTATAAGGACCTTCGAAATACAGTCACTGGCGCTGTCAGACGAGAAAAGTCTGCCTATTTTGCTTATCAGTTGAGCCAGAGAAATTCTGGGAAACTTTGGAAATCTTTAAAGTCCTTAAATATAACAAAGGCGGAGTCTAGTAATCTTATTCCTGATGGTCTCATGGATCCGGACCGATTCAATGACTACTTTTTGTCGGTCTACAGCCCTGAGGATTCATGTCAGGATAGCACAGATTATTATAGTAAGCAGAAATTCAAGACGGGTGTTAGATTTTGTTTCAGATTGGTTTCTTCGGACGAAGTTAAGCGGGTGGTGATGGATTTGAGGTCGAATGCAGTAGGTAACGATCAGATTTCGGCAAAAATGCTCCAGCTTTCTTTGAATGTCGCACTGCCCTTTATCACACATATAGTGAATAGATGTTTGGAGGTCGGATATTTTCCGCGGGACTGGAAGTATTCCCTCGTTAGACCACTGTCGAAGGTTAAAAGACCAGAAACCATCCAGGACTTTCGTCCTATAAGTATTCTACCTTGTATGTCTAAAGTCCTCGAAAGAATTATAAGTAAACAAATTTATGATTTCATAACCACAAATGATATAATCACTTCCAGGCAATCAGGGTTCCGTAAAAATTTTAGTACAACTTCTCTTTTGCTGGATTTATCTGACGATATTCTGAGGTCTCTTGACAAGGGTCACGGTACAATTCTGACCCAACTAGATTTTTCCAAGGCATTTGATACACTGGATCATAAGCTGCTGTGCGCTAAATTACAATACTATGGCTTTGACGAGGTCTCTGTGGGATTCTTCAGGTCCTATCTTGACTCTAGGTATCAGAGTGTCGTGATGGGCAACCATTCTTCTGGGTTTTCACGTGTTACTTCCGGAGTCCCTCAGGGATCCGTCCTTGGACCGTTACTTTTCTTGATTTATACAGCAGATTTATGTAAGACTGTGGATTCCGTAAGCCTTCACTCCTTCGCGGATGACACCCAGGTGTACTACTCATTTGATCCGTCTATGCTATCGAGTGCTGTGGATAGCATAAATTCAGATCTATGTAATATATCGGAATACTCTAAGTCACATAACCTAAGACTGAATGGCTCCAAATGCCTTGCAGTCTGCTTCTTTCCTAATAATCACAGGGATTGGGATCCAAATAGCGTCATCTTAAAGATTGATGATCATGCCATCCCCATCAAGGGAGTATCCAAGAACCTTGGAGTGGTCTTTGATTGCCGACTTAGGTTTGATGAGCATGTTACCCTCTTGATAAAGAAGTCTTACCTCGTTCTGAGACATTTATACAGAAATCGACATTTTTTAAATTTGACTCTGCGAAAGCTCCTGTGCGAATCACTGGTATTGTCAATTTTAAATTATGGCCTCGTGCTTTATTACCCCTGCTTGGACCATGCTGCAAAATATAGGCTGCAAAAAATCCAGAACGCCTGTTGCAGGTTTATATATGGTCTGAGAAAATTCGACCATATATCACGGAAAATAAATTGCCTTAAATGGCTTAAAATCGAGAATATTTTCAGATATCATATGGCAACAATGGTATTTCGAATTCTGACTTCTTCGATGCCCTCTTACTTGAGAGATAAGTTAGTGTTTCGCGGGGAAGCTCATGATGTACACATCAGGCATCCGTTTACACTCATGCTACCCAAGTATAATTTGGCTATATTTTGCCGTTCTTTCACCTATAATGCAGTCACTATATACAATGGTTTACCTGTGAAAATGAAAATGCGTTCTATTCGCTACTTCAAAGAAAAACTCAGGCTGTTTCTTCTGGATAGACAGTGAAACGCAGGCATATGCGAATACCTTGAGGGGGGAGGGGGATTGTACCTAATTATAATTATATATGTATACTGATAGTAGTGGTGGTTAGTGGTGTATGGAAGGTCGAGAATATATTGTAAAAAATTGAGATTAAATTTACATAAAATGGGGTGGGTACTGCTGAGAGTGCTACTGGGTTTGACATGTACTGCTTGACATTTCTGTTTGTGAGGTTTCTCTTTTCTCTTTTTTGTTCAACTTGCGAGTTAGTTGGTTGCCGGGGGGTGTTTATGTTTGATTATTTATGTTACCTATCATGATTTTACTACTGTTGTGATCTAAATTAAGAGTGTTAATTGCAGTATCTATAGTTTAGTTTAAAATTATTGTGATGGACATTGTTAAATTCTGTATGTTTTCTTGTTAATTAGAGAGGTTAAGTGGAGTAGCTTTAAGCTAGACTTCGCCTCTTCATGTGAAACAGTATTGTATATGACGATACTTACAAATAAAGGCTCTTATTATTATTATTATTATTATTATTATTATAACTCGGAATGTTAGGTATAACAAAAAAAAAAAAATAAGTGTGGACCTTCTACGCTTCCGTATTTTTTAAATTTTTTCATCAAAATTAATTTAAATTATGCTTGGTGGTTTTCTTTTCGATTTTTAGATTTTTATTAAAAATGTATAGATGCTACTTAGATTTTCTACGCCTTTCATATTGTTGATAGCATTTTTGAGTTTTGTTCGATTCTGATCATTTTTATAAAATTTCTTTTAAAAGTGTTATTTTCTATGTCTAAAATTGAAGTACCATCATAATTCATTTGATGATCTTTATTATTAACATGTTTAGCTAGAGCACAAGTGCCTGTATAACGTTTTGCATCACTTTTATGGGATGTAATACGAGATTTCAAGTTCCTTGAGGTTCGTCCTGGTGTCTGGGAAATTCCAGCACAGCGCCCCAGTGAAAAATAATCTATTTTTTCTGAGGAAATGTATACCTAAATTGTAACGTACTTTTGTACGTCCGTATTTGGACAACCAAATAACATCGGGTTTGCCATTGTTAGAATTATTATTCCCGTACACTCGTGGTATCGTAGGCAACACCCTCACCGCCAATAATGTTACAAGGGTGCGGTGCATCTGCGTGGACCGACTGGGAAATGTGAACTCAGCAAGCAGGGAATGTACGACGGATTTACATCGAAGGAATGTCAAGTTCACGGCCCATCGGATCGGCCATTTCGATTTCCTTGATTTTATCACTTTCTTTTCGATCGCAAATTTGACGGTCGCCGGTTGGTTTCTCGTGATGAATAGCACCATTGCGATCTATTTTTAAATAGGTGATCACTTCTGGTTTGGTTTGGCTCGGTGAGTTAATTGCAATGTTATCGCTTAAAGTTAATTTCGCTATTGGTATTTTTGTGCATAATCTCACTAAACTTTAATTTCAGCACAATGAAATCCGATCGAGCTTCGCTTGCCGGCAACCATGCTGTATTAGTATATTATGCGTGCCTTGATTGTGGTACTGTTTGATGTTATTAAATTACCAGCCAGACTCGATCGGACAGTAAAATTAATTCAAACTAATTCTGACTACCCTGAAGTTTCAGCTTTGTTTATTGTACCTAAAATTCATTGGCGAAGCACAAGAATTCTTCCCTGAGCTTCATACACGTGGTACCGAGATAAGGAACTTCCAGTAACCGAACAACCGTTACTTCAAGTACAACTGGTGCAGACTATCTACCTGTTAATGACTTTGCCGCCCTGATTGGGAACCAGCCCTATCATAACCATCACCGTAACTCACGACCACGAAGCTAAGTCAATTTACACATTTTATCTCACGTCAAATTTTACCAGTTCCTCCATCAAGTGAAGTCATCCGATTTACCGTCGTCATTACAATTGGCCTTCAGCCTAGTTAACTTTCGTAATTTTGTAAGCCATCATCAAGGCATATTCTCAATTTTTGAGTATTTAAATTATTATTTCCATCTGTGATAATTTTTGATATTGATTTATTAGTAGGTACCATCTGTGATATAATAGTGATATAAATAAAGAGTACCTATTGTTTGTTGAACTTCCTATTTTATTGTGAATCCTAGGCAACTCCACCCACGACCTGTTCTGTTGCTTTTTTTTAGTCTCATGCTCGAGATCGTATTACTTCCCCATCTTGGGTAAAATAATACGTTTCAAGTGGCGCCCATACGTTTAAGGGAGTTGCAGGCTTTGAGGTTTGCGGTAGCTGGGGAGTTCTTAAGATGTAGGTACTCTGGAGGCTGGCGGATGAAACCGGTCTTTGAAAGTTTTAATTTTTACTAATTTATATCGAAATTTCGTAATTAATATCGTCAATCCTCAGTCGAGCAAGCCGCCTATGCAGTATCTCGTAGTATCGTCTCTCTCTTACCGTTATTATCTTTTACGAGTGACAGTCGGTCGTGTGAAACATTGGCTTGAACTACCGTTATCTTAACAAAGCGAGCCAAATACAACTGTCTCTAAATATTATGGGAAAGTACCCACTAGTTTCGTATATTATTCTCTTATTGTCTGTGAATATATTTGTCGTCCTTCTTCTTTATTTTTTTGTCGTACCGCTGACTAACAATGTCCAGGACCGCGCTAGTCCCAGAGTTTCTCACATGCGTCCAGACCGCCTACGAGATTAAGATACGAGGTGTCGAGGTCCCTGCTAAGGCCGGCGAGCGGCGCAAAACTCTGCGAGGCCTTCTCTCACAGGAAGCTGGCGACCGCAGCTTCTCGCGTCCCGAAAAATTTCCTTACACTTTCGAGGAGGACTCAGACGAGGTTCAGATTTGTTTAGGGGAGCTTGAGGATGCAGTAAAAGATTTCAAGGGGGATCGTTGTGCCCCGGACTCTCGAAGAATTGCTTGTAGGTTGACACCTGTCTAACCATATTTCTAATTGTTAAATGTTCTTCTTCGTTTTGGGTTTTAGGTTCCTGATATTAAAGTATTATTTTTCAAAAATATTTTTATAAAAATGAAACGTTTCGAGACCGATTGGTCTCTTGTTCACTCATAAATTGTAAAAAATATGTAAAAACTTAAAAATACTTTTAAAAATCATAATTATTATAATAAAATGTCGCAAATTGTATGTTTTTTTTTTAATTTTAATTTTAGAAAAAATATAAATTAATTTTGATCTTGATTTTGACATTTTATGTGTCTGCTTTTGTTTATTATATTTCATTGTTTATTGTGTCTGTTACGTGTATTTTATTGTATGATAATATGATTTTAAAAGTATTGTTATTGTAATGGTGGTGAGTAATTGTTAGTTTTCAGTAGTAGGTAGCAGGTTTTTTTTTGTGTGTTTTTGTTATATTTCTAATATAACTCCCTCTACGACCAAACAGCACAAGGCTAAGGAATCTCTTAAGACCCGCTTGGTCATTATCGAGGCAGATTTTGCAGATAAACTCGATAGCTGATTCTCAGTCTGATGATGGCCATGTATAACCATTACCTTCGGTTTTTGCCCCCACACCTTGCCCATTATTGTCCCTCTTAGCTGTCATAGAGATGCCAGAGTTTTTGTGACTATTCTGTCAATCTGTGGCCTCCAGGTCAGTTTTTCATCTAGCACCATTCCGAGATATTTGGCCTCTCTGCTCAGGGTTAAGAGTTTGCCAAACAGCCTGGGTGGTTCAACTTTTTCCCCTTCTCCATGTGAAGAGGAGCATATTAGCCTTTCTTTCCGGGATTAATGGTCAGACCGGCCTCTTCGCACCATTTTTCGATTATCTTACATGCACTTTGCATGCGATCGCAGATCACGCTTAGAAATTGGCCGGTTACTAGAACCAACCCGTTGTCAGCGTACGCCTGTGCGTACAGTCCGTCATCTGTCAGGCTCTTTAGGAGGCCGTCCATGATCAGGCACCACACGTGAGGTGATAGGCAGCTGCCTTGGAGGCATCCGCTACTCACCGCAATGCCCACTCGAACTTCTCCCGCTCCTGACGACACATGCCTGCTTTCGATCGCTGAGGCAATTCAGTTAACCAACACCGGAGGGGTGCACCTGGATTGCAGCTCTATCCATATGGTTTTGGTTCTTGCCTTATCAAAAGCGCCTTCCACATCAAAGAAAATGGCCAAAGCCCAGTTCTCGTGATGAAGTGCTTTTTCAATTTCCCTTGTCACTGCGTGTAGAGCCGTTTCTGTGGATCTGTGCTTTAGGTAAGGTTGTTGACCCTTATGAATCGGGAAACCACGCAGTGTGTTTTCTATCAGGTATCACTGTCAACTAGGTATCCTTTTTAGCATTTTAAGCATGAAGGATGTCAGACTGCTAGGCCTGAATGACTTAGCTAACGTGTAGTCCTCTTTAAAATAACCCGAAATGATAAATTAGGGGATAAAGCGGGTGAGCATAATGCTATATCGGGACAACTTGTTTTATTTAAACAGAATCTTGTGGGACTGCCGTCTTTGAGGACGACCACATCCATATTTTCTATTATATCTTTCATCAGACAACCATTTCGATTAACGTCTGTGGATCCCCAAAGAGGATTCTGGGCGTTGAAATCACCGATTATAATAAGAGGTTTGTTGAAAGAGTTGAAGATACGCATCATGGTTTGTACTCGGAGGATAACATTGGGTGGGTTATATATTGATATTTTTATTTGGCTCGGTAGTTCCGCTGCTACGATCGGGAATCCTTCGGGGACAGTGATATTGTTTAGATCAATCGGGGACATTGGGAGCCAATTTAGGATGGCCAGAGCGATCCCTTCGAAGCCATCCTGTCTGTCACTCCTAATAATATTATATTTATTTAGGTGAAATTGAGATTGTGGCCTAAGCCAAGTTCATTTAGGGCAATAATGTTTGGTTTTAGATCTTTGATTAGGTTTTGTAGGGAGTACTTGTAACTCCAAGCAGACTGATTTCTTTTGTGTCTCTGCGCGTCTCGACCCTCACTGTTCCCGGCGTTATGCTGACATGCTGTGTGTTTTAAAAATTTTTACTGTTTGTCTTTATGTTTGTTTTTATAATTTCTGTAATGACGCTGTTGTACTGAGCAATGACTGTTGTAATTCAAGTACAATAAAGAAATTTGTAATTGTAATTGTAACTTAATGTTCCAATGAAGAATTGATGGAATTGTCATTATTATCAATATCAGTTACTGAAGAGCGTTTTAACCTTAAGCTTTGAGTGGTAGTATCCTTAACGTTGAGTTGCGAGCGGGGATTTTCTTGTGGGCTTGTGGAGAAAAAGAGTCTCGTATTTTCATCAAAAGTGTCCATTTGGTTGGTTGTGTCTTCCTTATTGGATAGATTCGTGGGCTCTTTATTCTGGGAAATATTAAAATTATAGATAGTTTTAACGGGGGATCTGCTAGAGCTAGGTGTTACATGGGATTTATGTGTTTCTTTGTCGTAACCCTCTGTGGGGTCAGGTTTAAATTTTTTTGCGACTAATTTGGTGAATTTACTTGCTTCATTTAGCATGGGGTGTTTTCTATCCTTGGGGTTTGGGATATTGATTGGGGCCTTAAGGGTAGAGGTGATTGGATTCTTCGAGCTAGAGGCCATTGAGGGCTTTAGAGACGGCTTTGTTTGTAGTTTGGGAAAATCTTGTAGTCTCGAAATAATGGGCGACATAGTAGTTTTTTAGACAAAAGCTGTGCTGCCTCATAGAAGGATATATTTTCGGTGGTCATCAATTCAGAAATTCTCTTTTGGCGCTCACGTTCCTTGCATTTTTTGTCATACGACAAGTCATCTTCCTTACAATAGATACAGCAGGTACTGGCAGACTTGCAATCGTTTAGGTGGTGGGGGTCTCCACATTTAGGGCATCTGGTTTTGCCACGGCATAGCTTTTTACTGTGACCGTACCTTAAGCAGTTCATACACTGTGTGGTTGGCTTAACGTATGCTGTCACTTCGGATTTAGTATGGAAAATAGGAACCTCACGAGGGAGTTGGGTGCCCTGGAGTTGGATTAAAACTGTCCCAGTAGGGACCCAACTCACGTTAGCGAAAGAGTCTATCGATTTCCTGTTAAATCTTCTTGAAGAGATAATTTCCATTTTGTTGTCGGTTGAACCAAAGTTAATTATATCGTCTTCTGTGACCATGTGGCCTATGTTTCTGATTATGCTGCTACAGGTTAGGAGGGATTGGGGGATGAAAACTGAGAACTCTTGTTTAATAGAGCTTTGTTTTGCAAATTCATTGGCTTCTGAAGCTGTTTTAAACACTACACCACACCAATCCTATTTCTTCTATTTTTACGGACGTTTTTGGCGCCTTTTATCATGCATGTATAGAATTTTACCACTATCCATTGGATGAAGGGAACTTACATTTTTGTTCTTACCCTCTACTATGACCGTAAATGGGCCATAGTCTGTCAGAGAGTATTCAAATTTCATTCTTTTGTACGCAGTTAGTTTGCTTGTGATAAACTTAATTTCAGAATGAAGATCTCTATTGTTATGCAAGATACTATTCAATTCTTTCAGAGCATCATCTACAGTATGTCCCCGGATCAACTTTAAAAGAGGAAAAACTTTTTTGTTTTTGATTTCTCAGAAAATTTCACTCTTGATGATCTGGCCTGCTTGATTTCAAATCCCCAAAACAAAAGTTACTTTTCAGGTAAATCGAACGGTTCTTGAGATAATATAATTTTTCTTCAATAATTGGACTTAAATTTTTTTTCGTAATTTTTAGACGTAAGCTTGGTAAGATGATTTCATTGAAAAACAACACTGACAGCAGTTGTCAAATCTAACAAATCACTTGAACTGCAAATTAATCTACTTACTGTATGCTATAATGTTGACTCTACAACAAAGAATTTATCTAATTCAATGTTACGGAACTGGGAAAGAGTGTTACAGAGTGGTTAATAGAAAATTCAACAAAAAATACCCGGCACTTGCCATTTCACATATCGGAGCAAAAAATTTGGTTACCAAATTCCTAAGAACAGGCTCGGTTTTGAACATAAAGAAGTCGAAGAAGTTGCTCGATGAAGACGATGCTGCTCCAATTCTCGCCGTTCATTACGCAAGCGAAGCGCCAAGGCTGTCTTTCAGAAGAAGGGCACTACAAACTGGGATAAGTAAATCTCATTTGGAAAGAATTTTCAAAGAGAACAAAATTTTACCTTTCAAACCACAATTTAGGCAAACTTTAGAAAACGGGGATTGGTATTTTGGTATTTGGTATTTTAACTAAATGTGAGAGATGGTTTATGTGGTCCCAAACACTGAAGCCAGCGGGCTTATTGTATTTCTCACATTTAGATTTTCCTTGATTAGAAGAGCTCCGTTCCTTTGACAAGGTTCAGCAGTCCGCTAATCAAGGTTTTTTCCGCCAGATGGCTCCCGGGACTGATTGGTTCCAGGACCGCATAGCTGGCCGTTCTTGCGAGTGCTCGACACTCGAATATCACATGAGAAGCTCTCTCGTCTTCTTCATTGCAGAGTCTACAAATTGGTTCTTCTCTGTATATCCCTAGTTTATGTAGGTGTACTCTTAGGTGGCAGTGTCCTGTGAGAAGACCCACCACCGTTCTGATCTCAATTCTATTTGGTTGCAGTATCTGTCTGGCAAGGTTTTGAGAGGGTTCCTTGATCATCACCTTACCATGTTTGTTTCCTGTTTTACGGTTCCAGTGTGCTCCATGTTGGGTTCTTACCCACTGAGCCACCGCCCCGCGTACAGTGTTCCTTGGGATGCCAAACACTGGTTCGGGCCCGATGTAGTTCATCCCAGCGCCTTTCTTGGCTAGTTGATCTGCAGCCTCATTACCAGGCGTCCCACGGTGACCCGGAACCCAAACTAGTGTCACCACGTTGCACCTGGCTGAGTCAATGAGGTCTTGCAGGTATTTCCAGACCAGTTTTGATCTGATTTCATAAGCTGCAAGGGCTTTCAGGCTAGCCTGACTGTCGGAGAGAATGTAGATTTCCCTACCTCGATAGTTTATTCTGGTATTCTCTCCAACGCATAGCCTAATTGCATTTATTTCAGCCTGGAAGATGCTGGCATGAGTCCCCAGTGGCACGTAAATATTGCATCCGGGATCCGGGGACCACCCCATGCACTCCAGCTCCGGTACCTGTCTCTGTCTTTGAGCCGTCTGTGTACCAGACCAGCCCTATTTTCAGGCATAGGTGTTCCATTTGTTGCCATTCTTTCCAGTCCATTAGAACCTTGAATGGTTTTACAAATGATATTGTAGTACTCATACCATCGGATTGCATTTCCAGGATAGGATCTGCGATGATATCAGTTATTCTGGAATTTTCGGTTTTCCCAGGTTTATCCCAGTTTTGGTTTTGTTTCAGCCTGTAGGCGCCCAAACGTGCCTCGCTCTTAATATGAATGTCAAGAGGAGGTAGGTCAAGTATGGCCTCCAGTGCTGTCGTTGATGTAGTGTTCATGGCTCCAGTGATGCCTAAGCATGCAAACCTTTGAATACTTTGAATTTTCATAATGGCTTGTTTTTGGTTGATCTTTGGCCACCAGACTAGACAGCCATATGTTAGTATGGGTCTGACTACGGCAATATACAGCCAATGTACCAGCCATGCGTGGTTAGAAAACGGGGATGAAACCAAACGTCTGGATTTTTGTTTAGAAATGGGCAGTAAAGTTTTGGAAGATCCAAATTTTCACAAACGCATTATGTTCTCTGATGAATCAACATTTTCAACCAATGGAGTAGTTTCCTCGCAACATTGCCGGTACTGGTGTGAGACGAATCCAAATTTCAGAATTGCTTGTCGCAGACAATATTCAAAAAAAGTTAATGTGTGGTGTGCGGTTTCGTATATCATGGAATTATTGTCCCCTATTTTTTTGATCAAAATTTAAACCGTAATTCATATTTGGAAATGCTACAAAAATTTTTTAGTGATGAACAGGATGAATTGCCAATAAACTACAGAATGGAAATGTTTCTCCAGCAAGATGGGTGTCCTGCCCATTATGCCATACTGCCCAAAAAAGGCAAAAGGCAGTAAATGAAAAATTTTAGAAAATTATATTTTGAGTGATTATGAGAGAGCAGTAAGTGACGCAGCTTCTAAGTTAATCGTCTTTGAAAAGTTCCTACGCGAAACCGAATAAAATAGGATGGCAAACAGCAGTATGTAGTATTATTTTGAATAATTGAAAGGCATAATTCAGGGTTTTCTCACTTACTGCCTTTTTTCTTTTTTGGGCAGCATAACTGTTCGCCAGTGGCTCAATACAGAGTTTCAGGACAACTGGATAGGA
This sequence comes from Malachius bipustulatus, assembly GCA_910589415.1. Classification (NCBI taxonomy): domain Eukaryota; kingdom Metazoa; phylum Arthropoda; class Insecta; order Coleoptera; family Melyridae; genus Malachius; species Malachius bipustulatus. The sequence continues at coordinate 2,786,448 of OU342630.1, read as the reverse complement.
AGAGATGGTCCCATTTTATGGCCACCAAGAAGTCCTGATCTCACAATAATGGATTTTTATCTGTGGGGTCATTTAAAACAAGTTACCTACAGTGAGCCATTAGACATTGATGAAGAGGAATTAAAAAATAGGATACGAAATGCAGTTCAGTCCTTGTCAATTGAAGAAATAAGACGCAGTTCCAATGAATTTAGAGCTCACATTGAAATCTGTGCAGAAAAAGGAGGAGCATTATTCGAATAGAAAATTAATAGTTGTCCTTTTTTAAAATTTCATTTCATGTTACGATTATTTGAATTCCTTCAGAAAAAATTAAATTACATATGAAAAAAAGTCCAATTATTAAAGAAAAATTATATTATCTCAAGAACCGTTCGAGTTACCTAAAAAGTAACTTTTGTTTTGAGGATTTGAAATCAAGCAGGCCAGATCATCAAGAGTGAAATTTTCTGAGAAATCAAAAACAAAAAAGTTTTTCCTCTTTTAAAGTGATCCGGGGACATACATTATGTTCCCTTTCCTCTGAAGAAATAGGGAACTTGTCTTTCACTGCATCGATTATGTGTTTAGTTTTTTCTGATACTAGGGGTGAAATCAGTGTTGAAATGGATGTAAATTTATCCACCAAGGGGGGTGGGCCCCCCTCAGGGCTAGGCCATGTTAGTTGCCCTTATGGGAATTGAAAGTTATTGAATCTTAAGATTCAATATAATTGAATCTTAAAATAAAATGAAAAGTAAATCGGGATAATCCGAGAAGATAATGTTATTAGATTTGGAGTAAAGACGGAGGAAAGGATTGCTCACAAAATTGCCTCAGTTTCTTTTTGACTACACGTCAACACGTTTTTCACCACACGATCACGGGAATCTCAACCTTTTACATCGAGAACCAAAACGAAAGTTCGACGGCTAAAGTTCAAGTGAAACAAAAACGTTGTTGCTATGAAGGAGATCTTTAGATGAACGACACACCAAATGACATCTAAAGTTACAATGACATAAAGGCGCGTGCCTGTTGTTTGCGTTATACATATGTTAGGGTCCCTCTCATAGAGAAAGATTTAAGTATTGTAACGTCCGCATAATATTAGCACCACGTGATTCTACATCAAAAACAGAACATAAAGTTTTAATACCGTTTAGCTCTTAGACCTCAAATAACGAAGGTATCGACCATTGTAGTTTAAATTTGAAGTTTTTTAATACTCAAAAATATTGCTTAATATTATTAAAAAATTCTTAAGTAAGAAGTAAAATAGCCAAATTATCCAAAATTTTAGATTTTTTTTGGTAAAAATGATTTTAATTAACATTTCAAAACTAGGAATTATTTGATTTCCTGAGTTCCAATACTTTCAATCAATATTGCAACTGCGCGTTTTAATTGTTGAATAAAAAATTTAAAAAATAAAAAATCTTTAAAAAAATTGCAGCATTGACACGTCGCAGCATGACATTTGTCCTGTTGCACCTTTTTTCGATTACATAGCAACGGCACACTATATCAGTGAGGTGACTTCACGTCTAATAAGTTATTTTAATTTTTATACCAGCGCCAGTGTTGCAAAATTTAAGAACGTTAAATTTTCCATATCTTAAAATCTGTGTACATCAAGAAAAAACTGTTGAGGACTTTTTTGTTCTGTTTTTGATGTAGAATCGCGTGGTGCTAATATTATGCGGACGTTGCAATACACCCTGTATACACCGTTCACATATTAAAAACGCACTAGGTGGCCATGAACTTTTGTTTTTAGGTTTTCAAAAATGAAAACTCCCTAGATCTCGATTGACAATATCAGCTGATCGAGATATTAAAGGTTAAGTAAAGACTGACATTTGTCAAATCACTCAAAGTGTCTCAGCTGATTAACAGCCTTGTTGTCTAATTGAAGTTTTAGTACTAGGATATAAATATCTATCTAGGATGATTTTTTACTCTGATCAATTTTTCTCAAACTGACAAATAAAATTATAAAATTTTTGACATTTTAAATTTCAAAAGAGCAAAATGACGAAAATAAAGTCTTTGATGAATAAATCCGCATTAAGAAAGCATTTCAATGATTAAGATCCCGAAAGTCCAAACTTGAGCAAACATTTGAGTCATTCTGAAGGTGAAATACATTTGGAATGTAAAATGTAAGTATTGAGTAACTTATGTGTATCTGCTAAATTGCTGGTAATGCTGTCTCTTATAGTAGTCAGACCATGGCATTAACAAGTATTATTAGACAGGACAAACTTGATATTACATGCACCTTTCCCAGCCCACATCAAACAGGCACTGATTATGAAATTTTTGTGTTTCCGAAAGATTTGCAATTATCTATTTCCAATACAACCTAATCGAAATGACATTGGGGTATTGTAAACTTCACTATACAAGCACGTAAATTAGCAGCTTCCCTCTAAGGATAAACCCAAACAGCACAATAACATCCAGTGGATGTCCATTTTTATTACTACTGTGGACTTCCATGACATACATTGGCCATCCACATATGGACATCGTACATTCAGTGGATGTCCAGTGGATGATACAAATGACACAGTTTGGGACCTCCATTGTTAGTCCTTCAGTGGACATTGTATGGATTAAAATCTGGACTACTTTTGGATCAAATTTGTATAATTAAAAAAATGTCCTTTGGACATCCATTGTCACAAACATGGACGTTCATTAGCGTACATTATGTGGATCAAAAAATGAACAATTTTCTTCCGTACGGAAATTATGTGGTAACTGACATTACTAAAAAAGCAAATTCGGAGAAGCGATTAGCAGAAAATAGAAGATTTTTCTCGCTTGCCGCTTCTCTGAAATTGCTGTTCTTGAAATGTCAGCTTAGCGCTACCGCACACATGATACAACTACACAATTTATTTATTCACTGTTTATTTGTATTATATGACTGCACACAATTTCCGTACTGATTGATGAGGCTTTTGCTATAGTGGGACCGCAATAGACAAACTCTCAATACCTAATAAACCTCGAAAACTGAAAGATTAATACGACCAATGTCGTCATTGAAGGCGAAATGAATTTTCATTTTTCATTTTTATTTTTAGGTTAGGTATAACTTGTATGGATTTCTTCTTTTTCTTCGTTTGAACTATTATTGGCCTTCAATTCTTGATAATTAACGTAATACAAGATTTATAATTATAATTATTGTAAATAATAAGTGACTAATGGCTTGAACTATTGTTTATTTGCGTGGTGTTACAAAATTATTGAATTCTAAAGAAATTAATAACCTGTTGAGAGTAAAATTAAACGTGATGTTAAAAGTGTCGATATGGATGTCCATTTTAAGTCACAATATGTACATTAATGGGACGTCCAAACTCGGACATGATTTTGGTTTGTACAAACGAATCATTCAATGGACATCGAACGGACGACCTCTGATGTACTAAAACATATGGTACATAAAACGACATCCAATGGATGTAGCGCAAAAGGTCCATGGACGTCATGTACGTATTATGGACATAATCGTCCCGTCCATTGGATGTTGTGTGCTGTTTGGGAAGTAAGGAATGTTACTTATGTCTTGAAGAGCTTTCAAAATGTAAGTACACCTGACATGTGACAAAATTATTATAATCATTGTGAAAAACTTATTTCGGAGGACTGGACGAAATAAATGGACATGGTGAAAATCTAATTAAAATCAGAGCGCTGAAGATGATTCTGATTCTAAGCAGGATGCAGTAGCGTTTATTGATAATGGGGGATCATTTTGGGCCAGAAGCGAAAACTGAAAAGTATCTTGTGTAAAACATTTTCAAATCCAGAATCTTTGGCTGGTTTCTGACACATACTACGATACCGAATAACCGACGAATTGACGAAAAATATTTTTCATTTACGTACCTATATTTGTTTGTATAGTTAAGAAAGTATAATCCAAAAACCAAAATGTGTGTTTCTATATTTTAATATAAGATAAAGCGATGGGCTATTGACGATTTCTTGCATTTTTAGACTTACCGCCATTAGATAGGTATACTTTGCCAAGACCGTATAGTACCGATATATTTTAATTACCTGCTATGTATTTATTAAAAGTAAATTAATATAATTGATTAAAGTTTTTTATTTTATATTCAAAAAGTACATTTGTGTATTTTCCTAACTTGGCAAAATTGCATGATAACCTATTTCGCAAACTCTTATGAAAAGCTTAAGATTTTAAGATCTTGGATCCAGCGACATTGCGTTCTAGTTAAAGATTGCAATATGTGACTAACGGTGGAGTGCTAGAATGTTAATTACAGATCTGCCAGATAATTACTGAGTTTAAAATGCCCCGCATCAAAATGTTGGTCTGATATTGCTGGAAATAAACTCTACTCCCTTTTTGAAGAGTTAATTACTGATAAAAAATGAAAGACCATTCAAAATATTCACCCTATTTTCAAAATTTTGTAATTTAAAATCAATAATTATCTGAAAAATCTTTAATTAGCGTTCTAGCACTCCACCCTAAATGATTCAAAATAAAAAGCCCCAAAAGATGTAAATATAAATATAATAAGACGAATACCAAAAATATCAAAAATCCATCTGGCAACTATGTCTTGTTCCTTGCCATAAAACTTCAACCTCATCAAAAAGAGACATAACCCCACTCCAGCCAATGATTGACAGCGGTTATACCCAGTGATTTCTATCACCCTACACCATAACCCAATTCTTTTATAATAAGTGAACGGTGTATAGAGTAGTCGATTACATGTTAGACCCTAGGTAACCTGCGACGGTGGACGGAGATATCATTGGTAAGCGCGGGACAATCAAATTTAAATTTATAATTTATTATTATTTGAAAAATTATTTTCACGGTTGAAGTTTCGCCACTTCAACAAATAAACTTCGAGACATCAATATAAAACTTCTTTATTCTTAATAGGTACATAATATACAGGGTGATCCCGAAATGGCGAACACGGACAGCACCACAACATCCATTGTGGATTAAGGATTCTAAGTTTCACTTTTTTCTCCAGTATGTCTCACTTAAGAAGATATGACCACTTTTGTGGAAAATAAAGTCACAACACTTCACTGCATGGATACCCTTCTTCAGGCAGAAAAATAATGTGTAGGTCTACAATACCCAGATAAGTAGATGTTACATGTTATGTGTTAAAACATATGAAATAGCAAGTCCAACAAAGCTTAAAACAATAATCGCTGCGCGGATACATATTCGATAATATTACTATATAGTATTCAAAATCTTGAATTCGAACAACGATGCCACATTTAAAATTTTTGTTGAACTCAGGAAATAGGTAAACTTTGAATGCCTGTAATTTCCTTCCCGAAAAAAAAAATAAAAATAAAAAGCAAACACTATCGTAATAGTTATGTCAAAATATGTGCTTTGTCAGTGGAGGTTGTTTGAATTTGACTGCCATTTTGATTTAACTTTAAAAAAAGGACACTCTATATCTCGGTAACGAAGCCGAGGAAACCATTTTTGTTTTAAATTTACAGTCTTTCTGAACATCTTCTACAACACCCCGTATATCGTGTCCACCATTTCGAGATCACCCTGTATACGAGTATAATAATTGCAACAAATGCTTTATTTTCTTCACATAAATATACCTCAGTCTAATTTTTACAGAAGATGCTTTCATGCTTGTAAACCAGTTTACTCAACGTGAAAAGACTTTTCCAAGAAAAAGGAAAATACATTTATTTTATAATAATAATATTGTTGTTAATAATTTCAACATAAAAGGCATTCCAGCCATCATCTGCTGAATCGTGCACCGCAGACGCCGTCGCTTGGTTGAGATGCTGCAGACGTGTATACCTATAGCTACGATCCACCGAAGTGATAGGTCACGGAACTGGGTCCTCTTCAAGAGGCAAGCCGAAAACAAAGGGTCTCTCTGGGAAAATTTAAAAAAAATATTTTTTTTATTATTAATTAGTTTCGAGTGAAGCAGCAGGCGTTTTAACGGAAAATTCCAAGAGTCAAAAGGAATCCTTCTACAGAGGATTAGCCCTCTTATTTTCAAAAATTACGAAAAAGTTTACGCATATTCTTTAGACAAAAATAAGCAACTTATATGTATATCTTATAAACTTTTTCTTCATACTGCTTCCTTCTCTTGTAAAATAAATATCAAGACAAATAATTCATAGACCTTCATTTGATGCTTTGACTGAGAAGGAAGAGTTTTATTGAGAAACTTCAAGAAACAAAAAATACTTATTTTTATCAAAGAATATGCTTGAATTTTTTGGGAAACAAATAAGCAGTCCATTATTTGAGGTTTCCCTCTCCGAAGAGGGCCCGGTCACGTGAACTTCTTTACTTAATAAAATGTCAAATAGTAATATACCAAACTAAATAAGTATAAACAGAGAAGTACACCGCAGTACATCAGAATCTGAGAAAAAATTGTATTCGCTTATTTACCTTCTAAGTGTTTTAATGCATTTTTTCTTGGAAATTTTGTATTCATAATTTTGATAAATTCATCGTTGTGGCTATAACTGCTTTTGAACCAAGGTACAGAAAGAATGTGGTTCCTAAAACAATTATTTCGCATTCAGAAATATTTTTTTCGATTTTTTAATAGTTTTTTTTTTATTTACATAAGAAAAGCCACATCGACAGCGAGGTCATTAGCGGCAGGTTGTACAATATGAGAACAGAGTTATTTACATGGTGAGGTATGCTAAACTAAGATATTTATGTTATCATGATATAGGTAGTGTTCGAAAAGTAATCCGTTATGGAGTAGGCCCTGACACAAAGAGGTTTGTCTTAGCTTCTTTATCCACTATTTACACTTACTCCACTATTTACAACTGACAGCTCTTGATTTTTTAGGTTAGGACAGTTGTCAAAACATTCAAGAACGTTAATAAAATAGGCACTCACTTTATTGACATTTTTCATAAAGCAGATAAATAAAATCAATTAATTCATATAGGAGGTGAGCGAAGTGCCTTCCACCCTCCTGGGCATATTTTAATACACGGTGTCTCACTCAACGAAGGGCACTTTGTAGGTGTATCATTTATATCGGTGAACTTCTTCTCTATCCTGTATTCAGCCAATTCTCGAGGTAACAACTCCTGCACCACCGTCACTCGATAAGGATACAAGTGAGCATTTTTCCAAAGTAGCTTGGCGACAGGTTCCCACAGAAACATCACTTTGAGGCTAGATGACGAACTGATGTGTAAGGATCGTTTTGCATAACATTGCCAGCTCTTCAGTACTCTCTTTGATCTGCCACTTCCTGTTTTCACAACATTTCCTGTCCCTCGAAAATTTGAAATGTATCGCAAAACAGCTTTTCTAGAATTCTGGATAGTCACCACACCAGGTCCAGGATAGGATACTCCTCTTGGAACTCAATTAGGCAGTTTTAGTAGATCCAAATTCTATCCATTTAGAAAATAACTTTCAACTAGAAACGTTTTTTGTTCTAACTTAAATAGCATTTTTATAATTTTATAACTGAATGTAATTAATGTAAACAATAAAAAACCTTCTTGCGTATATCAATCGCATAAATAGTGTATTTTTATGCGATTCAATTATGAAAATTTTTGCCGCCTTTTAAATTGGCTTTCTGAATTTTTCAATAGTCAGGTCGAATTTGCGTAGTGGTTTACTGTGAAAATTTCATTTCATTTCGTTTGAAAGAGTGCCATAAAATAGATTTTTACATAATAATTATAATAAACCAAAAAAAAAAATTTTACAAAATTTAACAATTTCGTCTCTTTCCCTATATACCCGCCACTGACTAACTTTGAAAAGTTACAGGCGAATTCTGAAAACCGAACATTTGAAATTTTAGAGAAATAAACATCATGCATGCAAAAAAATTAGAATAACTCCGCCATTTCTCTTATTTATTGCTTCTTTAAATTTTGGAGAGTTAAAAGTTATTAGTGTAGTTGTTGTCTACTCCGAAAATTTCAGGTAAATTCCCTCAAAAGTGTGCTCACTGCTCATAATCAATTAAAGAAAGTTAGTAATTTTTTCCATTTTCTTACCCACGCCACTAGCTTATTATTAAAAATAATTAAAATTTTATTGCATTAATTCAAATTTCAAATCATTTTAATCCAATCTTGTTAATACAGGTGTGTAGGAGTTTTTATTTTCTGCAATTGGGGTTGGCAGGAGCAGGCATATCTGCATGGGTGGTCCCGCCCGAGTCGAGCGCGATGAAAACGGTGCGCTGGTGCTGGTGATGGTGCTGGTTTTAAATCAAGTAGTCCCGGGTCTGAATATTACATTCAATCGTTAAGTTATTAAACAAGCCTTTAATTGTCATCCTCATTATTTTGTTGTGAAAAGTTTTCTTTCTATATTGCTTATACAGGGACTAAAAAATAGCCTTTTTCCCTAAAATTCAAAAAGCCGCCATTTTGAAACGGCTCGATCGATTTTGCTCAAAAACTGCAATACCAGACCACTACTTGCGAATAATATCTTTCTCCCATAAAAATTTCAGCCTCCTAGATTGAAAACTGCGACCAGAAAACCGTGCCACATGGACCGGATGTTTCGAAATTTTAAAGGACACCCTGTAGAAGTAACGCGACTTATATAAGATAAAGCTACTAGAGCGTTTTTAAAATTTTAGAGAAATTTACATCATGTAAAATAAATTTGAATATCTCCACCATTTTTTTTATTTGATCCTTGAAATTTCTGAAGATTAAAGAGTATTAGTATAGTTGTCTACTGTAAAAATTTTAGTTAAATTCCTTCAAAAATGTGCTCAAAAATGGTTATAGAAACTAAGCCATTTTCACTCTTTTCCTACCCACGCCACTGGCTTATAAATGGAAAAAATTCAAATTTTTTTGCATTAACTCAAATTTCAAGTAATTTTCTTCCAATTCTGTTAACTTGGTTTCAAAGTTTTTTTGCCATCTTGCTCATACAGGGGTTCAAAAAATAGTAAATTTTCCGAAAATTCAAATGGTCGCCATTTTGAAACGACTCGGCCGATGACTTTTTTTCAGGCTTAGCATAGCTTAGAATATCATGTAGATCAGTTCCCAAAGTTGCCGAACAAGGATTTGCTATTTTGAAAAGTTCCGAAGCAACCGATTTAGTGAAAGAGATATGAGAAGATCGACTATCTGTCGTAATATACCCGATACCCTAGCAGTTATCCGATATCCGAACAATTACAGAGTCCCTTTAGTGGAGTGCAGGAAACCGTTTATTAAAATGTGTCCAGGAGAATCCTTAAATGAATTAATTGTTGATTTTTTTCTGCGACGGGCGAAAAGTATGACCTTTTTTCCCCGTTAACAGGTAGAAAAATGCCTCATTATTATGAGCTGCATCTTATCGGGGAAATAAATGAATTAGCAGGGAAATAAATGAGTACTTATTTCCCCGAAATCGCGGCTTAGGTATAGCTACTAATGCTACTATTAACACTCAGATATCATTAAATTTATATCAAATATACGTAAAGGAAAGTTACCTTATTATCCAAATGGCAATTATTAAGGGAATTTTCATAACAATCATTATCCATATTAATAAATTCACTCATTGAGACCTTACAAGAATCTATGCAAAACTATCTAAAATTTTAATTACATTAATATGACGTTTACGTAATTAAATCGTTTTTAATTAAAATACGCCAATAACACTGTCTCAGAGAAAGAGCTGGATTTTTTTTTGGCATTCCATTGCATTAGTCTTAAATACGCGTTTTCATAAACTTTTTGTGATTTACTTGGTAGTAATTTCGCCGATGCCTCTTCTGCTAATTTTATTAGTTCTGGAGGTGTAAGTGAAAAGGATTTTTCACAACAATCACTATTATTATCCATTGAACAATCAAACTCATCCATCTAAATCTTTATACTAGCTCGACAAGAATATCTTGGCGGTTGTTAAAGAAGAGAGAGATCCTAGAACGAGACAGAAAATCACCCCACCACCTTATCTGTTTTAGTACATTCCATGTAATATATTTTGATGTATAACAAATTTTGAACAATGTTTTGACATTGATACTTGACGTTTATATTTTATTATGTTTGTGACAGTTAATTATTGCAAATGTAGTGCAAGCTTTTGAAATGGCAAATTTTAAAAGCTAAGTTGCTAATAAAACCCTTTCCGGTCAAAGCCGTGAAATTATTAATAACGTTTATAAATATTTTCTTGGTGAATCTAAAAATACTTGGTCCTATTTTACCAATTAATCAAGTTCAAAAACGGGTTGCTGCTGCGACAGGCATTAGTGAACGGACTGTTCAAAGGATAGTGCAGAATCATCGATGGCCAAACGGATAAATTTACTTCTCCTGGTAAAAAAAGAACTAAATTAGCAACAAAAACCAACTTGGATGACTTTGATCAAAAAATTTACAAAAAATAACGAGCAAATGGATCAAGGAAAAGTGTCAGAAAGGTTATCCATAAACTGGGCTTTCGGTGGAGAAAAACAAGAACTAATAGAAAAATTTTGATGGAAAAGCAAGAAGTGCGATATTTTCGTCTTAAGTTTCTTAGAAGGATGAGAAATTATAGAGCCGAAGGTAGAAATATAGTGTACATGGATAAAACGTATATCCAGTCTTCTCATGCTCATCAAAAAGCGTGGAGCGACGCCAGTGGAGAAGTTTTGTCGCAACCCGCCTCCAAAGGACAACGGATGGTAATCATTCACGCGGGTGGAGGAACTGGTTTTATTCCTAATGCTTACGTGCGATTTAAGTCGAAGACGAAGAGTGGAGACTATCACGACGATATGAATTATTCCAACTACAAAAAATGGATGAAAACCAAGCTTAATCCAAATTCCGCCTCACAGCGTACTTGTGATTGACAACGCGCCATATCATAATGTGCAGTTAGATAAACCACCTAACTCTGCGTCAAGAAAATCAGATATGCAGCAGTGGTTACAACAAAGCAAATACCATTTAATGCGGATTTCCATAAACCAGAATTGTATGACCTTATCAAATCGAATAAGCCGAATTTCAAAACCTACGAAATTGATGAAATTATGAGAAGACATGATGTTTTGCGACTGCCTCCTTACCACCCAGATCTCAATCCTATCGAGTTGGTTTGGGCGGATATGAAGCATTATGTGGCAGACAGAAATATCACCCAAAAGCTTGAAAATGTACAGAATTTGTGTGACGAGTTTTTTTGTGGTTATACGGCTGAGCAGTGGAATGCCAAGTGTGACCATCCAACCAACAAAAAAAAATGAGAACGAGTTAATGGCCAGAGAAGGAGCTATGGATATTATAGTGAGGGATCTAATTATTCAACTGGGAGTCATTAACGACGATGAAGATATAATGATAGTGACGAAAAGAACTATTCTGATAGTGATAGTGATAAATAAATATATTTTATGATGATAGTAATAACTAAATAATTCTAACTAAAACTCCCGTGTTTATTTTAGATTTTCATTTTTTCATATTAATTGAATGCAGCCAAATTAGCTTCTAGCTCATAATAAAATTTAAATGTCAAGTATCAATTTCCATACATTTTACAAAATTTATTACATAGAATGTACTAAAACAGATAAGGTGGTGGGGTGATTTTCTGTCTCGTTCTAGGACCTCTCTCTCCTTTAACAACCGCCAAGATATTCTTGTCAAGCTGTATGTACCTAATTGCGAAATAAACTGTCATGAATGAATAATTAAATTGACATTATAAGGATTTTTAATATTTCGTTTCCAGGCAACGTCAATTACGATAAAAGACAGTTTGAAAATCCAAGTTTAACATAAATCATTTTTTCGACATAATTTTCAGTTATCTAACTACGTTTTTCGACATTCTAACACTGATATTTCTTCTCGCAGAAAAAAATTGTATATTACACACGAGAAAAAAGTGCGATTTTAGCTCTCGATGTGTTTGTCCCCTCCGCTAACGCGTCGGGGACGAAACCACATCTCGAGCTAAAATCTATCACTTTTTTCCCTTGTATAATAAATAACTATTATTTATGTGTGTTATAAAAATGTCGATAAAGTTGTAGTGTAACCTACCTTTAAAATCCTGGATCCTGCGTCATGCGCAGTAAATTCAGTAATGTGGCCCCCTTAAATTGAATGACTGCAAAAGAAGAACCTCTTTGACGTTTGAAAAGTCAACTGGTCTGTCATGAATGACTGTTTGGATCCCCGCTCTAATGTTTGATTTGAATTTGAAGTTTTCCCGCCCTGGATTCTTGAATGTTTGAATTTAAGGATTAACCCGCCCCGATTTCAAATATATGGCCACATCACTTACTTACGTTTGTGATCGTTGTTTACCTGGGCTCGTATTCGTCTACCTGGTGGTCCTTACGTTTGTTGTGTAGTAACCTCTTACCTTGTTATTGGTTCTTTTATACACAGACATGAAGCAAAAGGTGGGAGATTTGAGATTAGTGAAACAAATGCATTTTAAAAAACACCTACTTTATTCTAAGAGAAACCTAACAGTGCCTATACTGGACAGCTATTCTGGACTTTTGTTTCGTATACGAAAAACGTATTTTTCACTCGTCGTCATACGAAACTGTCAAAAGCGTATTCTGGACGAGGCGAATCGCATTTCGTATACGTATATTACATCGAATGCAAAGTAGACTTCGAATTGTACTTTTCGAATACTAATAAATTATCTTATCGCATAACCTCCAAGTAAAAACATATGAGAAATGACACAAAACATTCTAATTAATATATTCGCAATTGGAAATGTTCAGTCCATTCTTGAATCAAATAAATCTGGCTGCAATAGAAGCTCTTGAGGAAGCTGAATTTAACGCAGTAGAGGGACAGCGACAGTATTCCTCAACCCTATTGAACAGTTGAGCGAGTCGAAATTTAGGAAACTTTTTAGATTAAATACAAATATGACTGAAGAGCTGGTTACTCTGGTGGAACCTTACGTATTATCCCCCAGTAGAGTATCTGCATTAATTGGCAGAAGAAACTGGTAGAAGAATCCAACGCCAAGTCATAAGGAACCATTTCGCAGTTTGAAATTTATTAAATAAAAAACATTTCTTAAATAAATGTGTATGTACTAATGAAGAATCAACTTTCTTCAGCAGTAAATGTAATTGTACCTACATATCAATTATTTATTGGCTAAATAATCGCAAAGACATTTTAGGGAGTTGCTGATTTCCTGCTTAACCTTAATATCTTGCTCCATCAGCTTGAGGTGGTTCGAAAAATACTCTTTCATTACTTTCAACTGCTCCTTGTTTTGCTGGGCCAAGTTTTCAGTTGCGGCTAGAGTATGCTGCAGTCTCTGTTTTTTTTTTTGCTTGGCGTTTTTCTGTTAGGTCCAGATAAGGCAACCGTATCCATGCAACTGCATGTTGCTTCTTCATGTTCGTTGCCTGTACCGTCCAAAGTGAGCGTTATATTTTCGCAATGTTGGGAATCCTAATCAAAAGGGACATCTGGTTCCGCAACATTGCTATCTTCTACAATAATTGGTAGGACCCAAAATTTCAACGATTTCTTCCTCCGCTTCTGTGAGTTTGCCTTTCTCCTGAACAGGGTCCCCACCACCAGTCATTCTTCTGTGCCTAATCTATGCAGACTTTTTTGATTTGGTATTTGACCTCCAGTCATGCCATGTCTGTAATAATGTACTTGATTAACAATAATGCTGGAGAAATGTAATTACAATGAGTTTACCTTCCGCCACTGCATCCATTCCTTCTTTGCTCCACCCAAGCTATTCAACGTCGCAGCCAGCTGTTTCCAAAGGCTTTCGTCTTGGTAAATGACCGGGTAAACTTTCCTTTTTGTAGCTCTGAATTTTTTTTTCAAAAATTCTAACATCACTTCTTTTTGTTGCGCGGTTATATTCCCAAGTCGTTTGACAGATTTTGTCTCCATATTAATTTTTATAAATAATATTGATTATAATAAAAAGGCTATTACGACCGATTCCTATAGAGAAAACGTAAGGATTACTTATTCTTATTATATTGTATGGGATAACTGACAAAGTTTGAATATTTTTAAACAAACTGGATAATTTCTCATCGTTGCCAAACTTTCGTTCGAAATGAAGATTCGAATACGAATTCAGTTTCGCATTGTAGTTCAGAATACGCATCAATCATTCCGTCCGAAATTTCACATGTGAATTGTTCGTATACGAAACTTTTCGAACGAAGTGGAGAATAGCTCCCCTGTTATGTGTGAAAACATTAACGTGTATGTGCAAGAACAATAATTAGTTATTATCAAGTAGAATTATTATTAATTTAGCATATTAATGCCCGTATTCACAAACGATAATTTCCTAAATAATTACGTAATCAATTATCCCCATCTCATTCTATTGCAAAAAAACTGCATATCTCCATCTCACTCATTTAAATAATTACGTAATTATTTAGGAAATTATCGTTTGTGAATACGGGCATAAGACTCATAGAATTATGTATTCAAATTTAGTTCATCATTAACATTCGTGAGAGTCCTCTTATAAACAAATTTGTTACTCCTTAACAAAGTTTGTTGTTGAACAAACACATTTCTTAAATATTTATCTGGTCGTTGCCTGCCCGCACCCTGTTTGATGCAATATACTATAAACTTCCTTTGAAAGGGTCTAGCAGCCATCTACCAGATTAAAACAACTTTATTCTGTATTTAATTATTTATGTTAGTGATAATTTATTGTCATTTCTTACTAACCAGTTGCATGCATCAGGCACTTCGTGCCTACGTGACTACCCTACAAGGAGGGTTGGCTCCCATATGTATCCTGTATAATGTTTACATCAAGAAGTTATAAATTCTCTTACGCACTCGATGTACAGTCAGTAGTTGTTCGGCTTTACCATCTTATGCCTCTCTCGATGAAATTATAGTTTGTAATCGGAACTTAATAAATATTAGTTTTTTAAAAAGTGAATTTTATCTTGTGAAACCTAAAATTGGCGCAGTCGGTAGGATTTCAAGAAAAGTGAAAACTCAGCGGCCCCTCTCCTGAGAAGACACTTTTGTACTCCAGTACTTCATCTTGACGGACTAATGAAGCTCCAACTTCGAGGGCTGTTACTGTAAGTGTTTGCATTCTTTACATCCCCTGTATTTTGATTTTTTTTTTCGAATTGCTTTTGTGGTTGCGAGTTGCTATACCTACATGTTTAAAATTATTTGAGAAGGTTAAAACTTTCTTATTATGTTCAATTCTACATAGAATCAAATTTCTAGGTTACGAGAAAAGTACACTTACTTACTACAAAAAAAAAATCTTTTTTTATATACTAATATTGAATAAATAAATAAATAAATTTTTCTTTTTCCGATTAAACAAAATTAAGTTTTTCTCGCACATAATATCGTGACAAAGTTTGTAAAATAATCAACTATAATTTTATCGAGTCGTTAAATTATTTGATATCTATATCACAACGACAATAATAATTATTGAATAACGCTCACCGTTCATCGCATCCTATTTTTGGCTTGTTAAGTTAAATATTACACATGATCTAGCAGCTCTCTGAATCATTACCTACTATTTCCTATTTTTCCTATTTTTATATTGCATGTAATTAGAACTGAACAGGCCCCTTGAATCTTAAGAACGTCACATAAATTATTATAGGTTACATGTATTATTGGTATTGACACTTTTCATATTTACTGCGGAAACGCGGCATTTTAATTTTATACCTATACATATAACTCATTACAAGATGGCAAACGAAAATGCTAATAATTTTGTTGACAATTTAAAACTGCTGCAATCCCTAAGTTCTCTGATTCCTGAATACGACGGCGACCAAGCCACCCTTAGCGATTTTATTTCCGCCTGCGAATTCGTTGTCGGTCAAATCGACGACGGCATCATGCCAGGTTTTCTGCTAATTCTAAAAAATAAATTATTAGGGAAAGCTAGACAGTTTATCTCTTCGAGAAGTCTCAACGATTGGATCAGCATTAGGCAATTGCTAATAGGTCATTTTGGAGATTGTAGGGACACTGAATCCTTGCTGAGGGATTTAACTACCTGTATTCAAAAGTCCTCCGAAACACCCAGAGCCTTCGTGCAAAGAATCGAAAATTTATTAACAAAACTAAGAAATACAGTAGCTTTAGATGAAGATATTGACGCTAGAACTAAAGAAGCTCTAAATGAGTCTCATGAAAGAATCGGTCTAAAAACAGTGCTAGCTGGGCTTGGTGATCCGATAGGTTCGATTATTCGCGCACAAAGACCACAGTCAATTGACGAGGCAGTTCAGTTCATAATTGAGGAGGAAAATATTTATTATTTGAGGAATAAAAATTCGTCAAAAGACTCAAAAACTATTCAAAGGATCGTCCCGAAATCAAACTTTTCTTCTGACCAGCGAAAAGACACAAAATTTTGTAACTATTGCAAAAATCAGGGTCACTTAATAACAGAATGTCGAAAAAGAACCTATAGCAACCAGCAACAACAAAATTTTCAAAATATCCCTAGGCAACCGCAAAATAATCCGCAATACGCTCCTAGGCCACCCTTTACTAATCAAAATCAAAACTTTCGAAATAACAATCATAACCCGCCTTTTGAGAGAACACCTGTCATTCAGAGGAACCCAACAATCAACCATTTAAACTCCTACGAGGAGACAGAAACGGGCGATCTGTCTCCGAACTCTCAAGATTGCCCGGTCGTGAATTCCCTAGTAAATCCATTCGAAGAGCTGGCATTTTAAACACAAATTCTGATAATTTATTTTTTATCGAAGATAAAGCCGGTAATAAATTCCTCATAGACACCGGTGCCGCTATTTCACTCTGCAAACCCCACGTCATACGTGATCACAGTAAACTCTGCTCAGAAAATATTATTATACATGGAATTTCTAATCAAGACATTTTTGTTTCTCAAAGCTATACATATTTACCTAATACTAACGCAAGCATTCCCCATAAAATATATGTACATAATTTAAATATTCGACATGACGGAATTTTAGGCCTGGATTTCTTACAACAATATGATTGCACTATTGATATACCCAATAGAATACTACATACCAACTTCCGCAATATCCCTTTGGTAAGGGATTTCAAAAACCCTGAAGCCGTCCCAGGAAAAACCCACGTTAGTTCGCGTGAACACCAGGGACAAGCAGCCGATAGTTCGGCTCCCGTTCAGTGTAAACTCAATTCGAATTCTAGCAATTTCCACAGTAATGGTGAATTGCTGCAAAATTCTCTCGCCAAGAAATTGGTAAACTCTCAGTCGCAAGCAATTGACACTAGTTCGCGAATCTCACCTGGTGCCAGACCAGCCACTGAGTCCGCTCAAAACATTGTTCAAATTCCCGCTCGCACCATATCGTACGTACGAATGAGGAGCACTCCTTGCAATTACAAATCCGCTATTTGTCCACGTATAGACGTCGGAAAAACGGTGCGAATCCCAAGCGCCCTTGTACGTGTCGACGAGGATTCGTTTATCACCTCCATTATAAACATTTCTACATCAGATATCGAAATAAAACTCCCACTAATCGAATTGGAAAAATTTGAAGAGACCGAGGTATTTTCAATCGACAGTTCTGAGAGTAGTTCTATGGACCAGTCCAGAATAGATACGGTTCTTAAAAATCTCAGGTTGGAACATTTAAACCAGGAAGAAACCCAACTCATCCAAGACCTGTGCATTTCGTACTCAGACATATTTTTCTTAGATGGTGACAAACTGTCATTTACTAACGCTATCAAGCATGAGATCAACACGGATAATAACAAACCTGTTTTC
Source organism: Malachius bipustulatus (assembly GCA_910589415.1). Lineage (NCBI taxonomy): Eukaryota > Metazoa > Arthropoda > Insecta > Coleoptera > Melyridae > Malachius > Malachius bipustulatus. The sequence goes on along the minus strand of OU342630.1, from coordinate 2,768,642 downwards.
ACGAAGTCTTATCGCTACCCTCAAATTCACAAACAGGAGGTTAAATCTCAAATCCAAACTATGCTTGACCAAGGCATCATTCGGCCCTCTGTCCCCCCCTGGTCATCTCCTGTATGGGTCGTCCCGAAAAAATTAGACGCCTCTGGCGTCCAAAAATGGAGAGTAGTCATTGATTACAGGAAACTCAATGAACTAACGGTCAATGACAAATATCCTCTGCCAATTATTTCCGATATTCTCGACCAACTAGGTAAATGTTCATTTTTCACTACGGTTGATTTAGCGTCCGGTTTTCACCAAATAGAAGTTCTATCTCAGGATATTCCCAAAACTGCCTTCTCGGTTGAAAATGGTCATTTTGAATTTATGCGTATGCCTTTTGGTTTGAAAAATTCGCCATCGACATTCCAAAGGGTTATGGATAACGTTATGACAGGTCTCCAAGGTGAACAATGTCTCTTCTATATGGATGACATCATAATCTACTCCAGCACCCTCGAGGAACACATTGAAAGACTTCAGAATGTTTTCAAAAGACTCCGACAGTCAAATTTCAAAATTCAGCCTGACAAGTGCGAGTTCCTCAGGAAGGAAGTTGCATACCTTTGGCACTTGATCACCGAAAATGGGGTGAAGCCAAACCCCTCAAAAATAGACGTAGTCCAACGATTTCCGCAACCTAAAAACACTAAAGAAGTTAAACAATTTTTGGGCCTAACCGGTTACTACCGTCGGTTTGTAAAAGATTATTCCAAAATCATAAAACCCCTGACAAATCTCCTAAAGAAGGAAGTCCATTTCACGTTTGGTGATCCATGCGTGAAAGCATTCGAGACTTGCAAAAAGATTCTCACGGAAGCCCCGATTTTGCAGTACCCAAAATTCGACGAAGAGTTTATCTTAACTACCGATGCAAGTGCCTTCGCGATTGGATCTGTCCTCTCACAAGGCCCTATAGGTAAAGATCTTCCAATCGCCTATGCTTCTAGAAGTCTCAACCCCGCAGAAACTAGGTATTCCGTAATTGACCGCGAATTACTAGCAATAGTGTGGTCAGTCAAACATTTCCGCCCTTACCTATTCGGTCGTCGATTCAAACTCGTAACAGATCATAAACCCCTCGAGTGGCTGTTTTCTGTCAAAGATCCAGGTTCTAGATTGAGTCGCTGGAGACTCAAACTGGAAGAATATGATTACGAAATCATTTACAAGCCAGGCAAGAAAAACGGCAACGCAGACGCCTTGTCTCGGATTGCTATAAATGTAATTCGGTTGGAAGACGAAATTAAAACTCTTATCACGCCGCAAAAGTGGCAAAACTACATAGAAAACATTCATGTCAGTTACGAGAAAATAAATCACTCGAACCACTCAATTTTTCATAAGAGTTTCCACGATGTAATTTTCTGCATGCCAAACAATCCTAGATCAAACGAAGACCTACGAATCTGGAACAAAATACGGGAGGACATAAACGACGACGACTTCACTTTTACAGACAAAATCGAAATAAAACACAGTACGACGAACAAAAACAAAAAGTTTTACTTAATCGAACGCGAACCACGCGATTTTAATCCGTGCTATTTTCGAGCATTTCTCGCAGTTGCAGACTTTCTTCCTGAAAACAATACCTATTACTTGCCAGCAATAAAAAACGTCGCCCTACCTAAAATTTTGAGTCAAGTTTTCCAAGATAAAAATGTTAAATTTGTCATTTGCCATGACGTAATAGTTAGAGATCCTCCTAAGGACGAAAGGAAAGCGATAATTAAAATGATTCACCTAGACCCTCAGAACTTCCATAAAGGCATCAATGAAACCCTTAGAAAACTCCAGCTAAAATATTATTGGCGAAACATGAGAGAGGACGTGATGAATTTTGTAAAATCATGCGAAACATGTACGAAAGCGAAAATAAATCGTAAAAACCTAGATTATCCTCTTGTATTAACAGAAACCCCCAATAGACCATTCGAACGCATAAACATTGACACCTTCGATTATGATAAACACTCATTCCTCTCTATTATTGACGATTTTTCTAAATTCGCTCAGATATACGAACTAGAAGACAAAACAGGTTCGACCGTGAAAAGAAAACTCGCAATTTATTTTCAACACTTTCCCATTCCTAAAAGAATACACACAGACTTAGGCAGCGAATTTAATAATAATATCATTAAAGAATTTTGTAAACTTTACGATATAAAATTAACATTCAGCGCCTCAGACCACCCCCAGAGCAACGGCAGCGTTGAACGATTTCATGCTACCCTCGCTGACAGTCTAAGATGCTTTTCTAATGATAACCCAAATGATAATTTAATCGACGCTATCCCTTTAATTATCAGCTCATATAACAACAGCAAAAATAGTTCAACAGGGTTCACTCCCCAAGAAACAATCTTTGGTCATTTAGACATTACTAGAAATTTAATTAGCGCGTCAAACGATGCCGCGATCACCAATCTAGAAATTGAAGAAATGAAAACATGGTCTAACCATTTCTACCCTAAAATTCAGAACAACATCACCTTCTCAAAACAAAAAGCTAAAGATCGTTTTGACAGTCATGTTCATAATGCCTTACCAGAATACAGGGTAGGACAACTAGTATATTTGAAAAATATTCCCAAAAAGAAACATTCCCCCCGCTATACAGGGCCATACAAAATCCTGCGTCTAGTAAATGAACGTAACATAGAACTTAAGTTAAATTCTAGGAAATATATAATCAATATCGACAAAATCAAGCCTTATATCTCCGACGATGATTTTAGTTCATCTGACGACGAACCATTATCAGATTTAATAAGCCCTGACAACGAATCTGTTGTTGCAGGTCCATCTTCTGGACAGTAACCCAAACTCAGGTCACCATCTCACCAGTCGAAAACACCGTGGGATTATATTATGAAAGGGAAAACGATATAAAAATATCAAACGACCACTGGAAATTATTAGTTTATAAAGATCTATCTTTAATATACGATGCATTTAATCACAACGAATTAATTCTAGATACGCTCTCGCAAAGTTTATACTCCCCAAATAATTCTCATGAACAGAACTCCTTTGCGATCTCCATGAGAGCCCACTACAAGACGCTAGATGCAGTTTCTAGCCGAATTAATTATCTTTTCCAAAATGTAATGCTCGAGACACCTAAAAGATCCAAACGAGGCATTTTAAATGGACTCGGTTCAATTTGGAAATCGATAACAGGTAATCTTGATGCGTCCGATGGCGAGTATTATAATAAATGCATAGACAAGCTAGAAAAAGATGACGTTGAAATACAAGAGCTATTGCGAAATCAGATCCAAATCGTGTCAGCTACTATCAAAACCTTCAATACTAGTGTCAGAAACTTGCAAATAGACGAACAAACTCTTAATGAAGATTTAGTCCAGATACAGCTTGCCATAGGCAACTTTTCAGATGAAAAGAGACTTCTCGAAAAGCAAATCAATCTTATCGGTATTTGCGAAAGTTTACTAGAATCATACGTCTTAATCGAGAGCGAACTCAAAGACATTACCGAAAGCCTTACGCTTGCAAAACTTAAGGTTCTTCATCCTTCCATAATAAAATCAGATGAGCTTATGGATCAGCTTGTTTTAATTTCAAAATCTTTAGAACATAACAACTTACCTGTGCAGCCTAATTATAACAACTTGCCAAAAATTATAGACGTTATTAACCTTGAAGCGTTCCAGACCGATAAAAGATTAGTCTTTATTTTACAAATTCCATTAGTTTCAAATGAATTATATTCAACCTATCACTTATATTCTATTCCTACAAGAGGTGTGACCACAGATACATTTCATGCAATTCTACCGGAATCAAAATACATAGGGTTGTCAAAGGACAACAGACAATACTTACGTTTAAGTAACATTGTCAATGTTACTAAAATAATATCAAAATTTTTGTCAATTTATTGTCAAAATAATATCATTATCAATGCCAGGAGATAGACGATAATACATCACTCTGCAAAAATGTAGTCCCACTATCTGTAGAAAATCCCCCATGCGAAATCGAATTGATTGCGAAACTCTCCACAAACAATTGCAAGCCTGTCGTCATGCAATTTGAAGACTACAACTTAATTAAACTAAAGAAGAACAAATGGATCGCTGTCATATCAAATCGACTCCCAATTGTCTCCACCTGCCCGACCGATGCTACCAGAACTCAAATTATCAAGCAGAGTTCAATAATAACAATGCAACCAAAATGCAGTGCCTACGTTGGAGCCACGCAGTTGTATGCAGAAGAAGACAAGTCATCCAACTACTCTGAAAATGACATCATCCCTCAAGTTCCTTTCGATTGCTGCGAAGGCATTAAGAAAAATGATCCCATCAAGTTAAAAATGATCAAAATTAACAACATAAACCTAGATGAACTAAATACCGCCTCTCACAAACTTGCGGAACAAGAAGACATGTTAAACCAACTTGGTAAACAGTCCTTTGCAACGAAACATCTGGGTACCTTTGCCATTCTAACAATCATTGCATTCTCTCTCATCCTCACTTGGTGGTGCTGCCGTAAATGCGGAATACTACGTCATCTTATTGGGTACTTCAAAAGTTCCGGTTCTGACGATGATGGAAACGATAAACGACCAGGTTGCTGTGCACAAATCTTTAATTACTGCAATGTACAGTCACCAGTTACTAGACGCCATTCAAGCAGAACCTCGATTCACGCCCTAGATGAAATATCGTTCCAACAAGAAGTAACCCCATTATCGACGAACGCGATGTCACGCAAGACATCACACTCATCGAGGAAATTCTAATTCTCTATAATTTCCAACTTCGCCGGGAGGTGTTATGTGTGAAAACATTAACGTGTATGTGCAAGAACAATAATTAGTTATTATCAAGTAGAATTATTATTAATTTAGCATATTAAGACTCATAGAATTATGTATTCAAATTTAGTTCATCATTAACATTCGTGAGAGTCCTCTTATAAACAAATTTGTTACTCCTTAACAAAGTTTGTTGTTGAACAAACACATTTCTTAAATATTTATCTGGTCGTTGCCTGCCCGCACCCTGTTTGATGCAATATACTATAAACTTCCTTTGAAAGGGTCTAGCAGCCATCTACCAGATTAAAACAACTTTATTCTGTATTTAATTATTTATGTTAGTGATAATTTATTGTCATTTCTTACTAACCAGTTGCATGCATCAGGCACTTCGTGCCTACGTGACTACCCTACAAGGAGGGTTGGCTCCCATATGTATCCTGTATAATGTTTACATCAAGAAGTTATAAATTCTCTTACGCACTCGATGTACAGTCAGTAGTTGTTCGGCTTTACCATCTTATGCCTCTCTCGATGAAATTATAGTTTGTAATCGGAACTTAATAAATATTAGTTTTTTAAAAAGTGAATTTTATCTTGTGAAACCTAAAAATACGCTCACTGGAATTCACGAGTAAAAAGAGCGTGGCCGAGAAAAACCTCGATCATTATCCCGAAAAGAAACGAATCAACGGTGGTTTGAAAAAGTGTAGATCAATCGTCTCGACAACTGTCACCAAACTAATTGAACCCTCATTCATGACTCATTTGCGCGAATCATTTTAAACAGAAGGCATTATCAAAGAAATCTAGGTCTTCAAGATAACCATGAGAATGGGTTTTGTTAGTAGACAATGTAACGAGGTCCGTGGTTAGGAAGCAACCCGCCTATAGTTGGGTGGACCCCTGGGCAAGGTCCGATGGTTAGGAGGCAACTTGCTTGCTGTTTAATTGGTCCCCTCGTGGCAAGGACGAAAATGTTAGTTAGATTCACATAAGGCCCATACATTCTAGTTCAACAGTTCGGTAAACAATTAGCAATCAGAATGATCCACCCTTTTGAATTGAGTTTGACGAAGAACGAGAAATGACCTTTACGTTGATTGGTTTCACAGAAAAATAAGAGAACCTGACTTTACAATTACATGGATCAATTTGAAAACAAGATAAACAATAATCAATTGAACAGTTTCGTTGAATAAATATGTTCATGAAATATAAATAAATAATCAAAATAGTATAAGTCAATTATCAACAATTAAAATCAAGAATGTTCAGTAGACAATTTAAATAAGACATCGATTAAATGAGCGATCAAATAAATGGTTAAATAAACGGCATGAAAAATAAGAATAAAGAACGAACATGTGACCTGAGATAATAGCATGACAAAACATAATAAGTAAATAAGTGATTATAAAATGTGGACGGCTGTAACGTACATTTCGTAAGTACCGGCTAGATGCCGGTAACATAGCCGGTAAAACAGAGACAACGGCGGGCGCGCGCAGTTCGTGAGTGACAGTGGTTGTTAGTGCATCGACCAACTCGAGTCGTAACCTCGACTGTCAAGTTGCAATGAGGTGCGTTTCAGCATCATACCTGCGTTTTCACGCTCTTTCTCTCCTGGAATTCGCTAAAGGAAGGTCGGTTCCGCAAAACACCTGAAGGTTCCTGAAATGGCGTCGTGAACTTTCACGTTAATTATTGTTAATTATTATAAACATCGCCCACGTTTTTGGCTTGGTAAGTGTCGTAAAATTGAGGAGTCCTTGTCTGCATGTGGGAAGTTTAACACCGAATATCGCATGTTGACGAGACACTTGTCAGGTCTCGTCAACATATCCTAAGAGGAGTTTTTCTCATGCCTCTACTTTCAGGTGCTGGAATTGTGGCCGCAGTGGTCATCCTTACCCGGACTGTCGGGAGCGGCGAAATAGATTCTGCTTTGGGTGTGGCAGGAAAGGAATCACGAAGTCTTCCTGTCCAAATTGTCCTACGGAGGACGCACCACAATTTTCACGTTCTTCGGAACCAAAAAACTTGCCAGGCACGGGCGCCAGGAGCCCAGATCTTGGACGCCCAGGAACTTCCGGTTCCCTAAAAGGGAAAGCGACGCCAGGACAACCCAGCAAGTCACAGGGATAAGTACCTCGCCTATTTATGCAGATAATCAGTTTTTTAAATCTAGCCTTAACTCTAACGTACCTGTATCTCTCTCTCCAACTCTTTCTTCTAACTCTTTATCTTTATCTTCACCTGTAATACCGTCTCTTCCACCTTTCTCATCTACCCCCGTATCTGATAATAGTGCAAAACCTGTCGTTTGCCCAGTACTAGAATCTCGAACTAATGACAACCGTCCATACCTCACAGTCTCAATTCAGGGTGAACCAGTCTCTGCTCTGTTGGACAGTGGTAGCAATGTTTCTATCTTAGGTTCCCATGGCCTGTATCTTTTAAAAAAATTAAATCTACCCGTTCAATATGACATTTCCTGCCATGTTACCACTGCTGATGGTCAGCTTCAGTCAGCCATGGGCTATGTCTATGCCAACGTTACCTTGGACTCTCAGTCTCAATCCCTGAAACTTTTACTCATACCTACCATCACTCAAAATTTAATTTTAGGCATGGACTTTATTCAATCTTTCAATTTGCACCTTAACTTTGACGATTTTTCATATCAGTGTCCGGCCACGTCCTCTCTCTGTGTAATTAACACTATTCAGGGAGTTGATAAACTTTTACCTAGCCAACAGGTCGAACTCGACCAGGTCGTCAAAGCCTATGCTGAAATCAGTCCAAAAGATCGAATCGGTCTTACCCACCTTCACGAACATCACATTGAGACTGGGAACGCTAAACCGTTCAAGCAACGACAGTACCCTCTGTCCCCTTACATGCAGGAAATTCTTAATCAACAAATTGACGAAATGCTCCGAATGGACATTATCGAGCCCTCAAATTCACCCTGGTCATCCCCTCTGTGGCTGGTAAAAAAGAAGGACAATTCGTATAGAGTGTGTTTCGATGGAAGGAAATTAAATTCAATATCTACCCCTGATTCTTACCCCATGCCGATTATCGACAGTATTATTTCAATGGTCAGGAATGCGAAATTTCTTTCATCTCTCGATTTGAAGTCGGCCTTCCATCAGATTCCGCTTGATTTAGAATCCCGCCCCAAAACAGCGTTCGCCGTTCACGGCAAAGAACTTTTCCAATATAAACGCCTACCTTTTGGCCTTCACTCCTCGCCACAGAGTCTGGTTCGTCTTTTAGATCGTGTCATTGGCCCCGAACTCGAACCATATGTTTGGTACTACATGGACGATGTTGTCATTGCAACCCCCGATTTCTCACTCACCTTTCTGTCTTACGTGATCTTCTCGATCGGTTTAAGAAGGCAAACCTTACGCTTAATCTAGATAAATGTCAATTCTGTCTCTCTTCTCTTAAATTTCTCGGCTACGTCGTTGACGAGCAAGGTCTTCGGACTGATCCCGACAAGGTTTCTTCTATTCTGAGCTATCCAAAACCCACAAATACGACCCAGATCCGTAGACTTATTGGCCTTATTGGTTATTATCGTCGCTTCCTGAAAAACATCTCTTCAGTAGCTAGTCCGATCACGGATCTCCTCAAGGGTCGAGCAAAGGGCCAGAATATTGTCTGGACTCCCGAAGCGGATCACGCTTTCGAGGAAATCAAGAGGCTTCTCAGCTCAGCGCCTATCTTAGCTAGTCCCGACTTTTCGAAACCCTTCTCCATCGACTGCGATGCATCTTTGACCGGGGTTGGTGCGGTGATCTGTCAAGAGGAAAACGGGGTCTCTCACCCTATAGCATATTTCAGTAAAACGTTAAATAAATGCCAACGTAACTATACGGTTACGGAGTTCGAGCTCTATGCTATTGTGTGTGCTCTATAAAAATTTCGTTGCAATATTAAGGGTTCCCGTGGACTGAAGATAATCACCGACCATTCTTCTCTTCAGTGGGTGCAAAATTTGAAACAACCAAGCCCCCGTATCTGTCGTTGGTTGCTTAAACTGAACCAGTATGATTTTCAGATTATTCATCGCAAAGGTTGCGAAAACGTCGTAGCCGACGCTCTGTCTCGTATCTCTAACGTTCCTACTTCTTCTCCTGTGTCTCAAGTCTCTGTTCTTAATCTTTCTTGTCTTCAAACAGATGCCTGGTACCGTAACATGATATCGAAAGTTCAACAAGAGCCTGAAAAATTTCCCTCGTTCCGTGTTGAAAATCAGGTTCTTTATAAGCATGTTACCTCACGATATAGCACTTTCGCCTCATTCGAGTGGAAAATTGTCGTCCCTACCCCCCCATCGGAAGGAAATCCTCCATATGTTTCATAGCGACCCCTCTGCCGGACATTTTGGTGTAGCAAAGACCCTCGCTCGAATATCGGAGCTATATTATTGGCCTCAAATGAGGAAATCGGTGTATCACTATATTCAGGCGTGCGAAATCTGCGCGACCTGTAAAGCCGATAACTTACCTCCTGCTGGACTCATGGGGAAGTATCGGGATATCAAGTTTCCCTTTCAACTTATCTCGGCAGATTTATTAGGTCCCTACCCCAGGTCCAGTTCTAATAACCAGTATCTTCTGGTGGTCACCGATTATTTCACTAAATTTGTCTTAGTACACCCTATGCCTCGGGCCACGGCCAAAGCCATTTGCAAATTCATGGAAAACCAAGTTTTTCTTCTATTTGGTCCCCCTCAGATTTTGGTTGTCGATAATGGTAAACAGTTCGTGTCCAAAGAATTTCAATCCCTCGCATCCACTTATGGAGTGCAGAAAATTTGGTATACGGCCAAGTATCACCCTCAGGCCAACCCTACTGAACGGGTAAATCGGGTCATAACAACTGCCATTCGATCCTATATCCAGGATAATCATAAACACTGGGACAAACATATCTTCCAGATCGCCCAGGCGATTCGTCTCTCCGTTCATGAGGCAACTAAATACACACCGGCCTTTCTGATGTTTAATCGGAACGTCCCTGTCAACGGAGGTTTTTATGGCCTTATCGACCCCGATGCCGATAATTTCGAGGAGATTCTAAATAAATTCACGGACCCCAAAATCTCTAATAACTTGCCTGAAATCATCCCTATCGTCAGCAAACATTTGAGGAAGGCATATGATACCAACGCTCGACGCTACAACCTCAGACGTCGAGAGTTACGCTTTCACTTAGGAGACCATGTTTGGGCTAGGAATTTTGTGTTATCTGATGCCTCTAAAGATTTTTCAGCCAAGCTAGCTCCCAAATTTGTTTCGGCCACCGTGGCCAAAGTTATCTCCCCCCTTGTCTATGAGCTCAAGGACTCTAAAGGGCGTAACTTAGGTCGTTATCACGTACAAGACCTCAAGGCACAAGTCCCGTCATTGGACCCTTCCGATGAATTGTAGTCTACTACCCGACCTACCGCTCTCGTTTTCGTATTTATCGCTCCTTTTTTTCTTGTGTCAGGCCAGCTCTGCTGCTACTGTAATAAGGATAAGACAGTACAGCCTGCGTCGTCTCCTGAGGAGCTTCCATCTGTCCAAACTTCCGTGTCAGGCCAGTCTCACTGCTACTGTAAGAAGGATAAGACAGTACAGCCTGCGACTCTTCCTGAGGACATCCTATTAACTCATAATTTTCGTTTAGCTTTACTTCATTAATTATAAATTTTTCTTAGTCATATCTTTTCTCTTAGTCATTTATCTACAGTTCTTTTTATAGTCCGTCATTTTCTCTATTCAACTCACCGATTTGTTTCGGGGAGACTGTGTCGATTCATTTGGGTAAATCATGTTTCGTCGTTCTATCAGTCTCTTCAGATCTATCTCGGGACGGACTCGTATGTCCTCAAGGCTAACATCTACCTTCAACCTTTTAATTTTATTGTAACTTGTATTTTTCAACTTTTCATCCTTCCTTAAATTTTAATTCCATACCTGTATCGTCGTTTTTTTTTGCGTAGGCTTATCTAAAACACCGTACGGTGACCCGGCGTATACAGCGTATCTATTTATTGTCTATTTAGATTACTATTTCCAATAATTGTACCTGTGTGTGGCTTGAGCGGTATCAAAATTTGTGTGTGGCTGTTTTCTATTCTTGAGCGAAGTGCGTATCGACAACTAACTTTTTCTATTTTGTTTCAGAACCTGCGTGCCTTGTATCTGTTACTATCTCTTTCTCTTCCTAAAACTGATTATCTTGCTCAACAATTGCGAGACCATGTCATCAAGACACTGTCTGGATCACATCAGAAGATCCCTTGCGAGCTTGTAAAATTTACTGTCATTATCTTTGATATTTGTAATTTATTACCTTGTAAATTCACTCTTATATATACCGTAGAAATTTTTCTCTCTTGTATCGCCGATTATACCGTTTATCTATTGTTATTACATAAACATTTTTATCTTGTACCTGAGCCGACTGACATATCGTTATTATATTCTTTTTTATCGTTATTATCTCGTAATAATTATTATATTAATTATAGTAATTATATTATCGTTTTATCTTTAATTAGCGTAGCAGATTGTCCGTGTATTTGAAATTTGCTTGAGGTTTCTCTCTTCTATGCATTTCGTATGAAAAATTTGAGCGTAGATTGGAGCTACCTTGAGATGTTGATTATTTAATTTAATTTAATTATCTCACCGCCAGGACATCGTCTCGTAGTACTATCGTCGTCACAGCCATTTTCTCATCCCTATTTTTAATTGTCGACTAGAAACATCTCTCTTATTAAGATTCTTATTAAGATCTTAAATCTCTTTAAATTCCTACGCGAAGTAGAAGTAGTCTACAATTAGTTTTCTTTTTACATTTTTGTCCCCCAGTCGTTAAGATTCTTAGTCTCTTTAACTTGCTACTCGGAAGTTGAAATCTCCGGTAGTAAGGGTATTTTCGGGTAGAAACTTTGCCTTTTTTTTGTTGTTTTTTTGTACGTCTAGAACTCTTCTGGGTAGCTTTACCCTAACCAGTCGAGCGGAGGGATTCACTTGGGACCCGGAGGCGCCACTGCTTCTTCGCAGTGGGTACGCGTCACCAAGGATCCTAGACGGGTAGCGTTAACCTGCTTTCCCCGGGAATGCCAACGCTTTCTTTGCGTCTTAACTTCTGGTAAACCTCTTATTATTTTGATTGTTCCTTTCCTTGTGACGACGATAGAACTGTTTCTTCTCGATGCTGTCCTTCCGTGTCAGTTAATAATCGAATTTTTCTTGGTTGTTTTATTTATATAGGTTCCTTATTGAACCAGGTTACACTTCGACCCTGGTCAGCGGTACTTCTGTGTCGCAGGTGCTCTTGTGTAAATTTTGTATATATTTTCGGTACTCTTAATTTATCTTTGTATATATATTCATACTATTATCTGCTTGGTGCCTTATAGTGCACATATTACACGGTGCTACTTCTTGTATATATTTCCATATTTCCGCAGAATTTCTCTTTTATGATCATGTCCCAAGCCATTTATAGTTCACGCCACCCACGATGTCAACTATTTCGTTCTAGTCCAGGTATCACCCATCGCTCGCGGGCTGCGACGCCTAAACTTGTCTCTTGTGTCACGCTTATTGCTAGTTTCAATTAAGGAAAAAATTTCTCCCTCACGTTCAAAATTTTTCTACCGGGAAGAGGGGATGTAACGTACATTTCGTAAGTACCGGCTAGATGCCGGTAACATAGCCGGTAAAACAGAGACAACAGCGGGCGCGCGCAGTTCGTGAGTGACAGTGGTTGTTAGTGCATCGACCAACTCGAGTCGTAGCCTCGACTGTCAAGTTGCAATGAGGTGCGTTTCAGCATCATACCTGCGTTTTCACGCTCTTTCTCTCCTGGAATTCGCTAAAGGAAGGTCGGTTCCGCAAAACACCTGAAGGTTCCTGAAATGGCGTTGTGAACTTTCACGTTAATTATTGTTAATTATTATAAACATCGCTCACGTTTTTGGCTTGGTAAGTGTCGTAAAATGATGTTATTAATTGTGCTAGAATTATACCGAGCATATTTATTTTTCTTAATACCGTATGCTAATTTTAATTATTGCTTCCGATCGAGTTTCGCTCGCAGGTAAAATTTGTCAGTCACATTTTTTTGATCTCAACCTATCTTGAGGACGGGACATAATTCTATGTACCCTTGACAAGCAGACTCGATCGGACCGTTCATTAATGCAAGAGTGTTTCTGATACACATGAAATTGCAGCTTTTTCCTACGGATCACATTTTTACCTGGAGGCACATTATTCCCGGAGGCACCTGCCTTTTCCGTGCCAAGCAGATTGTCCGGAGCCAAGCATGAAGATCCAGGCCACTTCCAGCTAGACTTCGGAAGAGCCATACGAAGCTAAGTGCCTTGTAAACATCATACCAATTCCTTCGACTAGCACCGCACGCTCTTGTTATTTTTTTACTATCTGTTAACCGTCCTCAAGAGTGTGGTATTCATAATTGTGATATTTTATATTTTAATAAAGAGAACCTGTTATTCTGCTGACCCGCTTGTTATTGTTGACCCTCTTTGACTAGCGACTCAACCTACGACCCTTGTTTTTCTTGTCTCATGCTCTCAGCGACTATTTTTCCTCTCTAAGGGTTAAATAGTTCGTTTCACGGCAGCAATTGATGGTTAGAAAATGGTTAAAACATATACAATAAAAATGACGCGAGTCGACTAAATATTATTCTGGAGATACACAAAATGGTGGGTTCGATGAATAGTTCGGTTAGTTTACCTTCGCAGTAAATTATCATAAAGAAAAATGTAGAAGAATTAAATAAACTTTCGACACACACAGGTTCATAAATGCAGGCATGAATCGTAAAATAAATAAATGGAGCAGAGTCATGTGGTTCGTAAAATCACAATAAAATTAGTCATACATAAAATATAAAATATGAGAAAGAAATCCTTTATAGTTTGTTAATCCATTTCTAATAAAAACCATGCACGTGTGAGAAGTGTGATTAAAATAAGATCGTTTAAAATAACTTTTCGTAAGTACCTACCTACAGAAATGTGAAGTTAAATTATTCAATAAACTTTTCTTTAAACCCATTTAGAATTAACCCTTATTTTATAATTTATCCCTTAATCAAAACTCATTATTTAGAAAATGTGAAATACATTAATTTAAACAAATCAGCTGAATGAACTGCAGGTAAAAATAAGCATGGCATATAAAATGTGACAAAATTCAACCCTATTGTTTTGAAATATTTAAATAATTTTGCTTTTGTGTTTAGACGAACAAATTAATAATTATTTTACAGTAGGTAGGTACTTACTTGGGTAAAATGTTAAACAGACATAAACAAAATTCAACAATAATAATAGATAACCAGATGAAAATGTACTTACAAGAATAACACAAAGCTTTTGGTTTTTAGGTTTGGAAACGGCACTAGAAAACACGAGGGTACTTTTAAAACAAATCACCGCTGTAAGTAACTTGATGTCGTCTTCCGTTCAGGAAGGGCTGCTAACGAAAGATGCAAGTCTTGGGTTGTCACTCCTATTTATAGCCTCAAAAGTAATTATGTCGATCGTTATTTTGTCATTATAATTTTTCTCTTATTCGCAGTCAGCCTCTCGTACTCGTTTCCCCATTCGCCTTCCTCACCTATTTCCGCTGGATTCGCCATGTTTTTACAAGAAGACTGACAGTGACATTTTACGTTTCTAGGTTTGAAAACTTGACAACTGACATATCGAATACACAGAATATCAGTGAATGGTAGAAACTCTACGTTTTCGATTTTAACATGCGCATTGACATTTGTAAAGGCAATCTGGGTCACTTCAAAAGTGAGTGCTTATTTTGTGTTGTTTTGACCTTGAATGTTTTGACAGCTATCCTAACCTAAAGAAATCAAGAGTTGTCAGATGTAAAGAGTGGATTAAGCTAAGACAAACCTCATTGTGTCAGGGCCTACTCCAAAACGGATTACTTTTCGAACACCCTATATATAACCACTATAGTTGGTCAAATAATTCGGTTTACTTTAGAAATAAAATTAGGCGGGACATGTGGTCTTGGCCGTCACGTAGGGCATTTTCTAGTGTGTCTGAAATATTATGCTTCGATCTCACATCACTGTACAAAATGCATTCACATGCAGAGAAGGTGTTTGATGGTTGTTCTCTGGTCACAGTCATCGCAGTGGGGGGGGGGGGGGGGGGGGTGGTTCAATGCCGCCTTGGAACAGGAATTTGTGAGTGAGACCAGTGTGGCCACTCTATTGATGCACTTTCCTGCCATTTGTGTTCATATGATTTTATTAGCAGTGCTTTGATGTAGGCTTTAGTATCTGGTATTGTGTAGAATTTAAGTATGGTTGATGATTCGTTTCTGATAGCGTTTTTTGCAAGTAGGTATATACAGGGTGTTCTACAAGCTCTATGACAAACTTTGACAGATGGTAGGTTGCTTGATTTTAAACATATTTTTTTTAATAAACATGGGTCCGATTCGTTTTTGTTTAGAAGTTACAAGCATTTAAAAAATCGTTATTTTTCAAGTTCAAGGCC
Organism: Malachius bipustulatus; assembly: GCA_910589415.1. NCBI lineage: Eukaryota > Metazoa > Arthropoda > Insecta > Coleoptera > Melyridae > Malachius > Malachius bipustulatus. The sequence goes on along the minus strand of OU342630.1, from coordinate 2,753,226 downwards.
CTGTAAAAGGAAAACGGTTCAAGATAGAGAAAAACGGCTTACATGTCCCTATTTTAACTTTTCATGTACTATACAATGATTTAGATGAAATGTTTATACAGGGTGATAAAAAATTTGAAAAAATCTGAGATTTAATTCTCCACATTTAAAAAAATCAAAGAAAGTACAAATGTTTCTATACCATAGGATAATCCATAAAAAGTTAAAATAGGGACATGTAAGCCGTTTTTCTCTATCTTGAATCGTTTTCCTTTTACAGGGCCTTGAACTTGAAAAATTACTTTTATAGAAAAATGAGTTTCTATGTAACTCATTTATTGGTCTCATTAGCGCTAAATGTTCGTCATTTCTAAGCTGCATTTCATAATTTCTGTCTTTTTTATAACTGATATATTTTCTTAAGTAATTCGGAAATCCTTGATTATTAACTATATTAATGTGACTTCAATAGGTCAGCTTGTTCGTTTCCATAAATGCCCACATGTGATGAAAGCATGTAAACATGAAAGCTAGATTGGATATTTGGTTATGTCTACTGAGGGCATGTTTGATCCTGACAACAACAAGGTTGCCGGAGTACAGTTTTTTAATGGATTGAAGGGAGCTGAGAGAGTCGAAGCATATGACATATTTTCTTTTTTTCTTTCTTTCCATTCTTATTGCTGTATTTTGAATAACATCAACTTTTTTGAGGAGCGTCTTGCTTGCAGTGCCGTAAGCTATTGCTCCGTAGTCGATCCTAGAGCGTATGAGACTTTTGTAAAGTTGAAGTAGGATTTGCGATTCGGCTCCCCATTTGTGATGTGTCAGGACTTTGATCACATTGATTGCTTTCGCGCAAGACTTTCTGAGACTCTGAATGTGACTCTTCCAGCGGAGTTGTGAGTCGAAGGTTACCCCTAGGTATTTCATTTCCCGTGTAAACTACAGGGTTGAACCATTTAGAAGTAAGTTTGGAATGTTTGACCGTCTTTTTCGTGTGAAGAGTAGTCCCTTCGTTTTTTCTGTTGAGAAACGGAATCCAGAGGTTCGGGACCAGATATCCAGGTTGTCTATTGCCAATTGAAGAGAACATTGCTTTGTATTTGTTTCTTTACCTTTTATGAAGATGACTAGATCATCGGCGTAGAGGGAGGCTTTGATAGGTCGAGGAAAACAATTGGAAATATCATTTATAGCGATCAGAAAAAGTGTGGCACTAACTACTGAACCTTGGGGAATTCCGTTTTTCAGAGTGTGTTCCCGGGATAAGATATTATTAAGTCTCACTTTAAAGGTCTGTGGGCTAGGAAGTTTTTAATGAAGTGTGTAATATTACCACAAAAACCCCATTCATCCAGCTTTCTCAGGATCAGATGTCTCCAAGTCATATCAAAGGCTTTTTCGATGTCGAAAAATATGGCGGCAACAGATTGGCTCGAAGGAATGCCTCTGAATTCCAGGTTTACGATGTTGTCCGTAGTAGAGCGATTTGGTCTGAAGCCATTTTAGATATTGGTTAGTAGCTGTCTTGATTCTATCATCCAGTTCAGTCTTCTTTCTGTTCAGGATTTTTTCTAATAGTTTGCACATGGTGCAGGTGAGTGGAATTGGGCGATATGATGATAGAAGATGTCTGGGTTTATTGGCTTTTAGCAGTGGGAGGACTATACTTTCTGACCATTTGGAAGGGAAGTTACGGGTTGTATAGATTTTGTTAAATATAGAGAGTAGTAGGTGTAATCCTTTAGGTGGAAGGTTTATTAAAAACGCGTAAGGTATGTCGTCTGGTCCGCAGCAGGAACTCTTGCATGACTTCAGGGCGTCTTCGAGCTCGTGCATTGATGTAGCTCGATTGATTGGCGAGTTGTCGGTGTCTTCACGTATTGTGACATGGAGTTCTTGTTGTTGCTTAAATGGTAGAAAATTGAGTTGTAGTTCTGGTCACTGGACGACCGTTGAAAGAAGGTGGATAGTGTGTTAGCTATTTGCTCCGTTGATGTGATAGTTTGGGTGCCGTTTTCTATCCGGTGTATTTCAAAGGAGCAGTTTACGCCTTTAATTTTTCTAACCTTGTTCCACACTTCGGTGATGGTAGTATTGTTGTTCATGGTGGATGTGAATTCGATCCAGGATTTTCTTTTTTGTTTGTAATAATATATCTGGCTCTTGCGCGCAGTCGTTTGAAGTTAAGGAGATGTTCGAGGCTGTTGTGTCGCTTTAGTGTGTTGAAGGCTTTCTTGCTTGCTTTCACAGCTTCTGCGCAATCGTGATTCCACCATGGTACTCTGTTATGCTTTTGATAAGTTGGGTTTTGCTTACGTACACTGTCTTCCCCTGCGTCGCTAAGAAGGTTGGTTAGGTATGTGACCAAATCGTTAATGCTGTTGGCACTGTTTAAAATGTTGTCGTCGATGTGGTGGTTGATGTAATCAGAGTAATTTTGTCAGTTTGCTGTTTTCAGTTTCCAGGTTGGGTGAGAGCTGGGGTTTGCGGGGTTGGTGTGATGAGGGTTATTAGTCATAATTATAATAGGAAAGTGGTCGCTATTAAAAAGTTGTTTTTCGGTAGTTCACGTAAGGCGTGGGGCTAATGTTGTATCGCGGAGGGTTAAATCTATGGCAGAAAATTCCCCAGTGTATGCATCAAATCGGGTTGGCTCTCCAGTGTTTAGTAGAAAAAGTTGATGAGTGCTTATGAAGTTTTCAATTAGTGTTCCGCGACGGTCTGTTTTCTGGGAATTCCAGATTATATTGTGAGCGTTTAAGTCACCTAAAATGAGTGTAGGCCTAGGGAGTTGTTTCATTAGGTGTTCTAGTTCGAGTACATTCAAGGTTTGACTACTGGGGATATATAAATTGCAGACTGTGAGTTCTGGTGTAGTTTAGAGGCGAACTGCGACTGCTTCCAGTTGGGAGTTGAGAGGAATTTGTACTGCGGCGATCCGCTCATGAATAAAAGTTGGTACGCCTCCGCTTGCTTTACTTGCGTTTGGTCGGTTATGGTAGTACCCAATGTAGTTTTTCGGGTGATGGACTTTATTATCTCGGAAGTTGGTTTCTTGTAGACAGATGATTGGAGATTTGTATTTCATCATCAGGAGTTGCAGTTCTGCTAAATGGGTAAAGTACCCATTTAAGTTTCATTGTAGTATGAACTCAGAAACTATTTTGTGAAAGGTTAAGATCCGCGGATCCGTCGGAGTCCGCAGGTTCAAGATCATTGGTTGTCAATTGTTCGGAGAGTCTTTTCTTTAATCTGGTGAGTCTACTTTTGATTGACCGGTGTGTAAGATGCGGATAGATGTCAGTGAGCAAGACAAGAAGGTTTTGAGTGTGTTCCGTGTAGTCTAAGGACAAAGCGTATGGTTCATGGTTACTATGTGCATTTTCTAGAAAATCTACCAGCTGTTGAAAGTCAAGTGCATACGGAGGATCGATTTTTTGATAAGTTCCTGCACTGGATCTAGTAATTCGGCTACGGATGTAAGAGATGGTGGGCGGGTCGGGGGCTCGGAAGAGGTTTTGGGGATGTGGCATGTCGTCTCCCTTATTTGTGTTAGTTGAAGAGGTGCTGGGTGCTGGGCGTTTCCTTTCGGCTTTATTGGATGTTGGGGTTACTTCTATTGGAGTTTGGTTCTTGGTGACAGGCTGCGTGCAGTTGGAAGACATAATGTCCAGTTTGCTTACATAGGAAACAAGTAAGATCGTCATACGCTAAGAAAGTCCTGTAGCTGGTATCATCAAAGTTGATTAGTACTGAAGCCGGTAATGTTAGGTCTTCATTTGGTTGGACGTATATGTGACGTCTGAAACTTGGAACATGAGAGTATTCGTCTCCAGGGATAGATGCGCGTAGAAGTGACATTGGCGAGACGGGAGTATAGCCTAGATCTCTAATAGTGTTTTCTAGCAGTTCGTGAGGGATGGTAGGGCACACATTTGAGAGAATTATTCTGCGGGCTGGTGATATCAGTTTTCTTACTGTAACTCGTTCTTGATTAATAAGTATTTCGTTGAAATTCTGCACTATTCGATCTACATGATCAGTATTGGATAGATAGATGCAGATTCTTCCATTTGATATTCTGGAGGCAAATATTAAGTTTTTGGGGCCTATAATGCTTCCTATTTTTAAAACGTAGTCACTGAGTTTTAGGTCTCCGACTGCATTTAAGATGATGGCTTGTTCTTTTGTAGGGAAGGAGGAGGGTGATTTAGACGTTGTCACTATTGCATATGTGGGGGCAGAGCTTTGTTGATTTTCAGTTGGATTCATGGATGGATGGCTCCTGTAGTCAGCAGTGCTTATGGTTTTTAAAAGATTTTTCAGGGGCTGGACGTGTTACCTAGCAACTTCTGATGTTTCATTCTCGTTTAAGTGGTTGCCAGCACAAAGTCGAGCGATGGGCAGCCTAATGAGATTTTATTTTCTGTTATCAATATCGATAAAACAAATCAGGCGAATTTCAACCTTAGTGAGCAGAATAGCGCTATTGATAGTTACCAAATGTAGCTTGTAACCATCAGGGCTCGCGCCAGGGATGTAAAAAACCATTCACCGGGGGGATGAGCGTCGGTTGTTACACTGTGGTCAATTACCGCACAAAAACTGAAGAATAACTGAGTGGAAACCAGGAGTAAACAATGAACACGTCTGACATACGTATCGATCAACTCATATTTAATAGCTATTTATGATATTAGTGTTAGAAGTGAAGTTTTATTATGTGAGTGAAAAGGTTTGTGAAATGAGCGAAGCGTAGCGGTGCGAATTGAACAAATTTCACGAAAAAATAAAATCACTTTTAAGACGAATATCATACAATGGTTTTTGTAAAACTGCTCATCTATTTTGATAATAAAATTCATAATTTAGAATGACACTCAACTTCAAATTGCAGTTTAAAATATAACAGATAAGTACAAATGTATAAGAGAAGAAATGGCAGGTATACTCAACGATTAATTAATAATAAATAATAAAAGTAGGTCGTTTGAGTATAAAGCACATACAGTGCATTTTACTAGCCTGCTAGGTGGGTTCGGAGAATTACTCCATCGCCCATAACAGTTGTCATGCTGGCAGTGCCTGAAACTCCAATCGAGAGGAGCTTCCAATATCCAACAGCAGAGCCTTCCGATTCTCACACAACTATCATACTCGATTCAATCTATTTAAACTTCCAACCCACCACCTCTCGTCCACTGAAAAGACGTTTACATACGCGTCTATAAAATACCTAAACCATTTCCGACTTAACCCTTCAACCGTCAGATTCTCTCAGTTCAAGTTATATCTGCGGAAACATCTCACAGAGCTTGAACCATATACTACCATGGATATACTGTCTTCCACCCCCCCCCCCCTTCCTTCCCGACTTAAACACTTGAAAATATAGATACTTTCGTTTGCTAGTATCTGGACAATTCGACTTAATATGACGATATAGTATTAGGTACTATGTATAGATAGATTAATGTTTTAAACTTAACTTAACACTATGGTACTGATGCAATGATTGTTGTAATTTTACGTACAATAAAGAGAGATATTATTAAGTATTATTATTATTATTATTACCAAATCAAGCACAGACACGTGTTTCGTTCTACTGGAACTCATCAGTGTGCTGCATCTGGAGTGTCTGGAGGATGCTGTCGGATGAACGGAAGCCGGCCCCTCTTAAGCCAAGAATTAACACGGAACTCCGTGTGGTGTAAAGTAGAGCGACATCTAGCGGTCATTCTAAAGAACTAACCGTGAGTTCACTCTAAGTATATTACAGTTTCAGACACCACCAATGCCAGTCGATTGCATAGCAACCGTTGCCGACGCTATGGTTACTAACAAATGCGTGCATACAAATAAAGGAGACGTCAAAATAATTATTATTAATTGCTATTACTGAACAATTATAATTGTCTTGAATTCTTGACTATAGGTACTTATTTTTTATTGATATGTTTGCCAGTAATAAAAAGAATATGAAAAAATCTTAACATCTATAATTTTGTCTGATTTCATCATGAGAAAATGTAGTTAAGAGAATGTAAGTACAGACAAAGTAGATAGAATTACTTTTAACACTAGTGTCAAAAATATTTTTAACACTATCAATGTAAACACACTTCCATGTAAACAATCACTTTTAACACTGTCAGCTGTCGTTAAAAGTACCTACAACTTTTAATGGCAGTTGTACAAAAAATAATTTTTGCCACTTACAAGAGCATGAAACAGCATAACAGTTTTCTAAAATCTTTCAAAAAGTCATCGAATATGTGAAAGTTTTACATTACTCGTATACTGTTTATAATTGGGTAAATTATTATAAATTATATTTCTAAGTACTTTAAAGATAAAGTTTTATCTAAGCTTTATTATTAGTTTGTTAAAATTTTCCAATTAAATTAATCAAATTTTACACTATTACAAAACAATACGTCAGATTATGTCAAACTGAGAATTTAGATCTAGAGGACGTTTAATTTTAGTTTAGAAATCGTCCGCAATGCGCAATGCGCTACCGGAATGCGAGCGAATAGTGTACCCATCTTCGTCCGTCGATCTGTCGGTCTCTTTATAGTTGTCTCTGGTCCCTCTTTATGCTCGACGCACACTGACGACGGGCATGCGTGTTGATATTTGTATATGCAATCTGGGTCACTTCAGTATTTTTGGTAGTTCCGCATTCAATTCTACGAGTAGCATTTTGATCTCGAAGTTAGATTTTTGCTTAAAACCTGTTCGTAACCTTGAAAAAGGTTCACAAAAGCATAAAATAAAACAGTATTAAAAATTTATAGAATCTAATGCTAGTCATTGTATAAACTACGTTGTCATTTAAAATTATACATAATATCCTCTAGGGATAAGGTGCTAGGTTAATAAGGTGATAAGGTGCCTCAGGGATCCATTTTATCTCCGACTCTCTTTCTAATATTTTATAAACTACTTGCTTGAAACAACAAAAAATCCAATATACAGTATTTCCGACGAAATACACTCATATCTTCTTATACGTCAGATGCGCGAATATCTGCCATCGACGCACAGACTCGCAGGGAGCAAGAATTTGCCATACTTAACAATGACTTACAAGGCATTCTAGCTTGGGGCGACAGAAACCAAGTCCAATTTAATGCTGGAAAAACCCAAGCAGTCATCTTCTCCAAAAAGAACAACATTTTGGAGCCAGATATATGGTGATGGCGGGACACTCTCTTCCTCCAGCGTCATCTCTTCGTTTACTTGGAGTGAGCTTCGGTGCCAACATGTCTTGGCATGATCAACACTCTTCCGCACGAAGAAATTTTATACACCACTGTTGGATTATTATTATTATAATAAATGAATGCCACAAAATACAATACTGATACTTTTATTAGAAAAAACGTAATTGTGAATAAGATTATAATAATTCTTAATCATGTTATAATTACATCCGCCAACGCGCCAACTACATACGTCACGTCAACTACATTATTGACATTTGACATCAGGACATTGACTGTATATCACCTAAAATATTGAAACTTCAACATTCTCCCTCAATATTCAAGGTGTGACAGAAATTATAAGAATGCTAAAACTAAATTAATGTATACAAATACATTACATTATGTTCAAAGCATCACATATAAATGTATGCTAATTTTTGATTTTGTTCTAAAGGAGTGTTAACAATATTACAATCAGACATTTGAAATTTGTCAAGTATTTTATTGATACAGGGTGTATTATAAAACACGCCCCAAGCGATAACTCCGGTAATTTTGAAGATATGACAAAGCTTTTTGGAAAAAAGTGGCGTAGTTTATCATCATCTATATGTTGAGATAAACGCTCGATCAACACAACTTCCTGTTTAACCGGAAGTAACATCAACTTCGGGTTTTTAAATAGAACACCCTGTAAAACTTTATATTTTTTAAATGTCTGAAGAAATCTAATACAGGTGGTTTTCACCATTTGAATTTAGATTGAGCGGTTTATGAGTTATAAACAAGTGAAGATCGAAAATTTTCAACTTCAAAGCAGTGTAGATCTAGAACGGCTCAAGATATCTAAAAACGGTTTACATGTCCTCATCTTAACTTTTGACATAGTATCCTACTATGTGGTTTAAATTTTAATACAGGGTGATGAAAAATCGGATAATTTTCATCACCCTGTATTAAAATTTACTCCACATAGTGGGATAAAACATGAAAAGTTAGGATAGGGACATGTAAACCGTTTTTAGATATCTTGAGCCGTTCTAGTTCTACACTGCTTTGAAGTTGAAAATTTTCGATCTTCACTTGTTTATAACTCATAAACCGCTCAATCTAAATTCCAATGGTGAAAACCACCTGTATTAGATTTCTTCAGACATTTAAAAAATATAAAGTTTTACAGGGTGTTCTATTTAAAAACCCGAAGTTGATGTTACTTCCGGTTAAACAGGAAGTTGTGTTGATCGGACGTTTATCTCAACATATAGATGATGATAAACTACGCCACTTTGTTTCAAAAAGTTTTGTCATATCTTCAAAATTAACGGAGTTATCGCTTGGGGCGTTTTTTATAATTCACCCTGTATATTGTTCTTGACTTATTTTCAATTCATTTTTGGAACGGTCTCTTGTAATTTTCATACCAAGGCAATAAGATATAGTAAACCAAAAATAAAAGTCCAACTTCGCTTTTTAAATTTGAGACTTTATTCAAAACTTTAGTGGTGGTGACATGTTTCGGCTTTCGCCATCATCAGACCAACTTCACAACTGTAAGTAAAATTCAGATGTAAGTATAAACTTAGTCGGACCATCTGGGTGTTCAAAAATAGTAAAAGTATTATAAAAGTTGACAAATTTATTATTTACTCACAGTAGTCTCCTTAACCATGACAACAGTGTCCTCCAATAAGCATTGAAGCAATCACAACAAGCAACAGTCACTCCAACAGAGCTGAGGGCCCCCTCGAACCAGTTTGAGCACGTGTTAATTAAGAGGTAGAAAATTATCCGGTCTCATAGGCAAACCAAAGGACTTTTCCAAGAAACAACAAACCCAATCCGGCGAATGAATCACAAGAAAAACTATTTCAACGCTGAAATTAATTATTTTAGCAGTTTAGGAATGGAAACGTCCAAACTTGCTCTTGATGTCATGAAGAAAAGGTGAAACGAGCCGTTAAGTTAAATTTCTCAAAAAATTAGTCAGATAAAAATAAAATCAATAACTGTCTAGTAAAAATTATTATAATAAACAAAAGAATGATGGCACGAGTCTAAGTGTGAAATTGACATAGTTGATGGAATGACGAATGACCACCGAACCCAGTGACAGTGACAGCTCAAAGACACAGTCGAAGGCGTTCAGAAATTATCACCATATGTCAAGATGGCGGGATTTTTTTAAAAAACGATAGGCGAGATATTTGAAATTAAGCTTTAATTGGGATGTAAATTTATTTGCTGAGATTGAGAGAGGGTGAACATTAGTGGCAGGTGGGTGGAGGATAATTATCTGGAAACTTTAGTGAGACAAGTAGTAAAATTAGAAAGATGGCTAGTTTTATCATGTGAAATTTCTTGAGAATATATCTATGTTCTGTCTAGCTTCTGAGCATTTCAAATGTAGGAGGGAAAGAATTTGTCATCATTGAGTTGAGGGTGTTCAAATTCGTGTTATTTATGTGTCTGAAGATCTCTAGCTCTTCTAAAACTTCCTGTTTTGGGCCTGATCTGACTTGATGTAGTAAGTCGACATCCTTATCAATATCGAATTGGTGACCCTGTAGTCTCAAATGCTTACCGAAGATGGACTTATCGTGGTCTGGAATCCTGCAACTCCTGAGATGTTCTTCGACCCTCGTTCTGATATCTCTCCCACTTCGTCCTATATATACTGTGTTACATGACGTGTTGCCACATTTTAATCTGTACACTCCACACTTACTGAGCAATGGTATTTTGTCTTTGTTATGTACAAGGTGTTGACGTAAAGTGTTAGTTGATTTGTAAGCTACTTTGTATTCAGAATGTCTGCTAAAAACTCTGCCGATCTCATAGGACATCTGGCCAAAGAAAGTCAATGGGATGAACTTGCTACCCAAACAGCACAATAACATCCAGTGGATGTCCATTTTTATTACTACTGTGGACTTCCATGACATCCATTGGCCATCCACATATGGACATCGTACATTCTGTGGATGTCCAGTGGATGATACAAATGACACAGTTTGGGATCTCCATTATTAGTCCTTCAGTGGACATTGTATGGATTAAAATCTGGATTACTTTGGGATCAAATTTGTATAATTAAAAAAATGTCCTTTGGACATCCATTGCCACAAACATGGACGTTCATTAGCGTACATTATGTGGATCAAAAAATGAACAATTTTCATCCGTACGGAAATTGTGTGGTAACTGACATTACTAAAAAAGCAAATTCGGAGAAGCGTTTCGAAAATAGAAGATTTTTCTCGCTTGCCGCTTCTCTGAAATTGCTGTTCTTGAAATGTCAGCTTACCCCACACATGATACAACTACACAATTTATTTATACACTGTTTATTTGTATATAGGTATGACTGCATACAATTTCCGTACTGATTGATGAGGGTTTTGCTATAGTGGGACCGCAAACCGCAATAGACAAACTCTCAATACCTAATAAACCTCGAAAACTGAAAGGACTTGAGATAGATACTCAAAGAAATAATATTCTTGCTTGATAAACACCAAAAACCAATACGAGTAATACGACCAATGTTAAGGCGAGAAATGAATTTTCATTTTTATTTTTAGGTTAGGTATAACTTGTATGGATTTCTTCTTTTTCTTCGTTTGAACTATTATTGGCCTTCAATTCTTGATAATTAACGCAATACAAGATTTATAATTATAATTATTTTAAATAATAAGTGACTAATTGCTTGAAATATTGTTTATTGGCGTGGTGTTACAAAATTATTGAATTCTAAAGAAATTAATAGCCTGTTGAGAGTAACATTAAACGTGATGTTAAAAGTGTCAATATGGATGTCCATTTTAAAGTCACAATATGTACATTAATGGGACGTCCAAACTCTGACATGATTTGGGTTTGTACAAACGAATCATTCAATGGACATCGAACGGACGTTCTCTGATGTACCAAAACATATGGTACATAAAACGACATCCAATGGATGTAGCGCAAAAGGTCCATGGACGTCATGTACGTATTATGGACACAATCGTCCCGTCCATTGGATGTTGTGTGCTGTTTGGGTAGGAGTTTTCTCTGAACTTGGAAAAGCCTCTCTGACTAATTCGTTGTTTCTCTTCTTGATTATCATTTTGTCAATGATATGAGGATTGTAACCGTTTTTCTGCGCTATATATTTGATGTTTTTCACCTCATTATCGAAGTTATCGGGATCGAGAGGGAGTTTGAAAAGTCTATCTATGTAGCACCTAAAAGCTGACATTTTGTGCTGATGAGAGTGGCAAGAACTATTTGGAATGCAGTGATCTGTGGATGTGGGTTTTCTATGAACGTACACGCTGATTTTGTTGTCAAGTCTAAACAGGTTGAGGTCCAGGAAGTTGATCCTGTTGTCCTCCTCCACTTCCAACGTGAACTTAATTTTAGAATGTGTCTTGTTTATCCAGTCCAGTAACAACTCAGGTTGGTCCGATTCTCTGTTCCAACATATCAAAACATCATCTACATATCTGTGCCAAAATAAGATGTTGCTTTTATAGGGGTTAGAGTTGTGGAAAACTATGTTTTCTTCAAAGAAGGACATGAAAACCTCTGCCATAAAAGGAGAAAGGCAATTACCCATGCTCAGGCCATTGGGTTGTGAGAACACAACGTCACCGAAAGAAAAAAAGTTTTGTTTCAGGACAAGGGCAGTAAGCTGGTATAAGCTTTCAGCTATGTCATCGGGTAATTGGGATTGGTGGATTAGATTCTTTAAAACTTGTAATGTTTGAGGAACAGGGACGCTCGTAAATAAATTTTTGACATCCAATGAAATTAATACATGGTTGTCAGGGATGTGAATGTCTCTAATCTTGTCTACAAGGTCTGAACTATTTTTTATACTATATTTAGAGGTAAAGTCAAGCAATGAGGGAAGAATTTCACCTAATTTTTCAGAAAGTGGGTGTGCGAAACTCCCAACAAAAGAAACTACCGGTCTTATGGGAATATTTGGTTTGTGTATCTTGGGCAAACCATATAACCTTGGGATGTTGTGATTCATAGGCAAGAATCTCTTTATATCCTTAAAAACAGCAGGACCGTATGTCTTAAGTGTGGTCTTGAAGAGACTCACATATTTTTTATAGCAATCATTTTCAGCCCTAACAAAACCATTATCAGAAAGAAAAGAGTTAACCTTATCAACATAATCATCTCTCCGAATGACGACCAAACAGTTACCTTTGTCCGCCTTTGAAACAAATAAGTTATTATTCTTTATCTTTTGTTTTATATCCCTCAACTTATTTTTCAACTTGAAAAAGGAAGGGTCGAATTTCCCCCTACACAACCTAAATCTCTTCAAAATGTCAGATACCTTACATCTAATCGAGTTGACAATGTTGCTGTCCCTGAATTTGTATGACCTGAAAATAGATTCAACCTCTGAAATGACAGTCTCAGTGATTTTCTGTTTATTGAATTCTGGAAGTGAGAACTTGAGGCCTAAGTTTAACAACCCAACTTCCTCCTCACTGAACTGTACGCCAGACAAGTTCTTAATCCTATCATGAAATTGAACGTTAGTGGAAAGCGGCTCAACTGCAACTGAATGACCCCCACTCAATGAACGCAAATGTGAAATTTTCTTTATATGAATTCTACTTTTTTTATGTACAAAGCTATCTATGTTTAAAGAAACTCTGTTAACAAGCTCGCTAAATTGAAAACCAGATAGTCTGACCTGTAGTACGTCTCTCGCTATCTTCTTTCTGCAACTGTGGTAATTCGCCGCTCTGTACCATTTTCTGATCTCCAACCTAAGGATCCTCTTCTGTAGCTCATTGACGTTTCTAGCTATTATGGGGTTCGTTGTTCTGGAAGTTCTGACCCTGATGAACCTAGGTACCAAGTTGTCGTGTAGGCAGGTGCTGCAGAACCTGATGTGTGTGTGCGATTTAGCTTCTTTAAAGGATGAACTGATGTATGTACGGGTCAAAGTCGCCAGACTCGCGATCATCAAATACTCTCGAAGACCCATTGCGAAGAGAAGTAGTAAACCAAAAATAAAAGTCCAACTTCGCTTTTTAAATTTGAGACTTTATTCAAAACTTTAGTGGTGGTGACATGTTTCGGCTTTCGCCATCATCAGACCAACTTCACAACTGTAAGTAAAATTCAGATGTAAGTATAAACTTAGTCGGACCATCTGGGTGTTCAAAAATAGTAAAAGTATTATAAAAGTTGACAAATTTATTATTTACTCACAGTAGTCTCCTTAACCATGACAACAGTGTCCTCCAATAAGCATTGAAGCAATCACAACAAGCAACAGTCACTCCAACAGAGCTGAGGGCCCCCTCGAACCAGTTTGAGCACGTGTTAATTAAGAGGTAGAAAATTATCCGGTCTCATAGGCAAACCAAAGGACTTTTCCAAGAAACAACAAACCCAATCCGGCGAATGAATCACAAGAAAAACTATTTCAACGCTGAAATTAATTATTTTAGCAGTTTAGGAATGGAAACGTCCAAACTTGCTCTTGATGTCATGAAGAAAAGGTGAAACGAGCCGTTAAGTTAAATTTCTCAAAAAATTAGTCAGATAAAAATAAAATCAATAACTGTCTAGTAAAAATTATTATAATAAACAAAAGAATGATGGCACGAGTCTAAGTGTGAAATTGACATAGTTGATGGAATGACGAATGACCACCGAACCCAGTGACAGTGACAGCTCAAAGACACAGTCGAAGGCGTTCAGAAATTATCACCATATGTCAAGATGGCGGGATTTTTTTAAAAAACGATAGGCGAGATATTTGAAATTAAGCTTTAATTGGGATGTAAATTTATTTGCTGAGATTGAGAGAGGGTGAACATTAGTGGTAGGTGGGTGGAGGATAATTATCTGGAAACTTTAGTGAGACAAGTAGTAAAATTAGAAAGATGGCTAGTTTTATCATGTGAAATTTCTTGAGAATATATCTATGTTCTGTCTAGCTTCTGAGCATTTCAAATGTAGGAGGGAAAGAATTTGTCATCATTGAGTTGAGGGTGTTCAAATTCGTGTTATTTATGTGTCTGAAGATCTCTAGCTCTTCTAAAACTTCCTGTTTTGGGCCTGATCTGACTTGATGTAGTAAGTCGACATCCTTATCAATATCGAATTGGTGACCCTGTAGTCTCAAATGCTTACCGAAGATGGACTTATCGTGGTCTGGAATCCTGCAACTCCTGAGATGTTCTTCGACCCTCGTTCTGATATCTCTCCCACTTCGTCCTATATATACTGTGTTACATGACGTGTTGCCACATTTTAATCTGTACACTCCACACTTACTGAGCAATGGTATTTTGTCTTTGTTATGTACAAGGTGTTGACGTAAAGTGTTAGTTGATTTGTAAGCTACTTTGTATTCAGAATGTCTGCTAAAAACTCTGCCGATCTCATAGGACATCTGGCCAAAGAAAGTCAATGGGATGAACTTGCTAGGAGTTTTCTCTGAACTTGGAAAAGCCTCTCTGACTAATTCGTTGTTTCTCTTCTTGATTATCATTTTGTCAATGATATGAGGATTGTAACCGTTTTTCTGCGCTATATATTTGATGTTTTTCACCTCATTATCGAAGTTATCGGGATCGAGAGGGAGTTTGAAAAGTCTATCTATGTAGCACCTAAAAGCTGACATTTTGTGCTGATGAGAGTGGCAAGAACTATTTGGAATGCAGTGATCTGTGGATGTGGGTTTTCTATGAACGTACACGCTGATTTTGTTGTCAAGTCTAAACAGGTTGAGGTCCAGGAAGTTGATCCTGTTGTCCTCCTCCACTTCCAACGTGAACTTAATTTTAGAATGTGTCTTGTTTATCCAGTCCAGTAACAACTCAGGTTGGTCCGATTCTCTGTTCCAACATATCAAAACATCATCTACATATCTGTGCCAAAATAAGATGTTGCTTTTATAGGGGTTAGAGTTGTGGAAAACTATGTTTTCTTCAAAGAAGGACATGAAAACCTCTGCCATAAAAGGAGAAAGGCAATTACCCATGCTCAGGCCATTGGGTTGTGAGAACACAACGTCACCGAAAGAAAAAAAGTTTTGTTTCAGGACAAGGGCAGTAAGCTGGTATAAGCTTTCAGCTATGTCATCGGGTAATTGGGATTGGTGGATTAGATTCTTTAAAACTTGTAATGTTTGAGGAACAGGGACGCTCGTAAATAAATTTTTGACATCCAATGAAATTAATACATGGTTGTCAGGGATGTGAATGTCTCTAATCTTGTCTACAAGGTCTGAACTATTTTTTATACTATATTTAGAGGTAAAGTCAAGCAATGAGGGAAGAATTTCACCTAATTTTTCAGAAAGTGGGTGTGCGAAACTCCCAACAAAAGAAACTACCGGTCTTATGGGAATATTTGGTTTGTGTATCTTGGGCAAACCATATAACCTTGGGATGTTGTGATTCATAGGCAAGAATCTCTTTATATCCTTAAAAACAGCAGGACCGTATGTCTTAAGTGTGGTCTTGAAGAGACTCACATATTTTTTATAGCAATCATTTTCAGCCCTAACAAAACCATTATCAGAAAGAAAAGAGTTAACCTTATCAACATAATCATCTCTCCGAATGACGACCAAACAGTTACCTTTGTCCGCCTTTGAAACAAATAAGTTATTATTCTTTATCTTTTGTTTTATATCCCTCAACTTATTTTTCAACTTGAAAAAGGAAGGGTCGAATTTCCCCCTACACAACCTAAATCTCTTCAAAATGTCAGATACCTTACATCTAATCGAGTTGACAATGTTGCTGTCCCTGAATTTGTATGACCTGAAAATAGATTCAACCTCTGAAATGACAGTCTCAGTGATTTTCTGTTTATTGAATTCTGGAAGTGAGAACTTGAGGCCTAAGTTTAACAACCCAACTTCCTCCTCACTGAACTGTACGCCAGACAAGTTCTTAATCCTATCATGAAATTGAACGTTAGTGGAAAGCGGCTCAACTGCAACTGAATGACCCCCACTCAATGAACGCAAATGTGAAATTTTCTTTATATGAATTCTACTTTTTTTATGTACAAAGCTATCTATGTTTAAAGAAACTCTGTTAACAAGCTCGCTAAATTGAAAACCAGATAGTCTGACCTGTAGTACGTCTCTCGCTATCTTCTTTCTGCAACTGTGGTAATTCGCCGCTCTGTACCATTTTCTGATCTCCAACCTAAGGATCCTCTTCTGTAGCTCATTGACGTTTCTAGCTATTATGGGGTTCGTTGTTCTGGAAGTTCTGACCCTGATGAACCTAGGTACCAAGTTGTCGTGTAGGCAGGTGCTGCAGAACCTGATGTGTGTGTGCGATTTAGCTTCTTTAAAGGATGAACTGATGTATGTACGGGTCAAAGTCGCCAGACTCGCGATCATCAAATACTCTCGAAGACCCATTGCGAAGAGAAGTAGTAAACCAAAAATAAAAGTCCAACTTCGCTTTTTAAATTTGAGACTTTATTCAAAACTTTAGTGGTGGTGACATGTTTCGGCTTTCGCCATCATCAGACCAACTTCACAACTGTAAGTAAAATTCAGATGTAAGTATAAACTTAGTCGGACCATCTGGGTGTTCAAAAATAGTAAAAGTATTATAAAAGTTGACAAATTTATTATTTACTCACAGTAGTCTCCTTAACCATGACAACAGTGTCCTCCAATAAGCATTGAAGCAATCACAACAAGCAACAGTCACTCCAACAGAGCTGAGGGCCCCCTCGAACCAGTTTGAGCACGTGTTAATTAAGAGGTAGAAAATTATCCGGTCTCATAGGCAAACCAAAGGACTTTTCCAAGAAACAACAAACCCAATCCGGCGAATGAATCACAAGAAAAACTATTTCAACGCTGAAATTAATTATTTTAGCAGTTTAGGAATGGAAACGTCCAAACTTGCTCTTGATGTCATGAAGAAAAGGTGAAACGAGCCGTTAAGTTAAATTTCTCAAAAAATTAGTCAGATAAAAATAAAATCAATAACTGTCTAGTAAAAATTATTATAATAAACAAAAGAATGATGGCACGAGTCTAAGTGTGAAATTGACATAGTTGATGGAATGACGAATGACCACCGAACCCAGTGACAGTGACAGCTCAAAGACACAGTCGAAGGCGTTCAGAAATTATCACCATATGTCAAGATGGCGGGATTTTTTTAAAAAACGATAGGCGAGATATTTGAAATTAAGCTTTAATTGGGATGTAAATTTATTTGCTGAGATTGAGAGAGGGTGAACATTAGTGGCAGGTGGGTGGAGGATAATTATCTGGAAACTTTAGTGAGACAAGTAGTAAAATTAGAAAGATGGCTAGTTTTATCATGTGAAATTTCTTGAGAATATATCTATGTTCTGTCTAGCTTCTGAGCATTTCAAATGTAGGAGGGAAAGAATTTGTCATCATTGAGTTGAGGGTGTTCAAATTCGTGTTATTTATGTGTCTGAAGATCTCTAGCTCTTCTAAAACTTCCTGTTTTGGGCCTGATCTGACTTGATGTAGTAAGTCGACATCCTTATCAATATCGAATTGGTGACCCTGTAGTCTCAAATGCTTACCGAAGATGGACTTATCGTGGTCTGGAATCCTGCAACTCCTGAGATGTTCTTCGACCCTCGTTCTGATATCTCTCCCACTTCGTCCTATATATACTGTGTTACATGACGTGTTGCCACATTTTAATCTGTACACTCCACACTTACTGAGCAATGGTATTTTGTCTTTGTTATGTACAAGGTGTTGACGTAAAGTGTTAGTTGATTTGTAAGCTACTTTGTATTCAGAATGTCTGCTAAAAACTCTGCCGATCTCATAGGACATCTGGCCAAAGAAAGTCAATGGGATGAACTTGCTAGGAGTTTTCTCTGAACTTGGAAAAGCCTCTCTGACTAATTCGTTGTTTCTCTTCTTGATTATCATTTTGTCAATGATATGAGGATTGTAACCGTTTTTCTGCGCTATATATTTGATGTTTTTCACCTCATTATCGAAGTTATCGGGATCGAGAGGGAGTTTGAAAAGTCTATCTATGTAGCACCTAAAAGCTGACATTTTGTGCTGATGAGAGTGGCAAGAACTATTTGGAATGCAGTGATCTGTGGATGTGGGTTTTCTATGAACGTACACGCTGATTTTGTTGTCAAGTCTAAACAGGTTGAGGTCCAGGAAGTTGATCCTGTTGTCCTCCTCCACTTCCAACGTGAACTTAATTTTAGAATGTGTCTTGTTTATCCAGTCCAGTAACAACTCAGGTTGGTCCGATTCTCTGTTCCAACATATCAAAACATCATCTACATATCTGTGCCAAAATAAGATGTTGCTTTTATAGGGGTTAGAGTTGTGGAAAACTATGTTTTCTTCAAAGAAGGACATGAAAACCTCTGCCATAAAAGGAGAAAGGCAATTACCCATGCTCAGGCCATTGGGTTGTGAGAACACAACGTCACCGAAAGAAAAAAAGTTTTGTTTCAGGACAAGGGCAGTAAGCTGGTATAAGCTTTCAGCTATGTCATCGGGTAATTGGGATTGGTGGATTAGATTCTTTAAAACTTGTAATGTTTGAGGAACAGGGACGCTCGTAAATAAATTTTTGACATCCAATGAAATTAATACATGGTTGTCAGGGATGTGAATGTCTCTAATCTTGTCTACAAGGTCTGAACTATTTTTTATACTATATTTAGAGGTAAAGTCAAGCAATGAGGGAAGAATTTCACCTAATTTTTCAGAAAGTGGGTGTGCGAAACTCCCAACAAAAGAAACTACCGGTCTTATGGGAATATTTGGTTTGTGTATCTTGGGCAAACCATATAACCTTGGGATGTTGTGATTCATAGGCAAGAATCTCTTTATATCCTTAAAAACAGCAGGACCGTATGTCTTAAGTGTGGTCTTGAAGAGACTCACATATTTTTTATAGCAATCATTTTCAGCCCTAACAAAACCATTATCAGAAAGAAAAGAGTTAACCTTATCAACATAATCATCTCTCCGAATGACGACCAAACAGTTACCTTTGTCCGCCTTTGAAACAAATAAGTTATTATTCTTTATCTTTTGTTTTATATCCCTCAACTTATTTTTCAACTTGAAAAAGGAAGGGTCGAATTTCCCCCTACACAACCTAAATCTCTTCAAAATGTCAGATACCTTACATCTAATCGAGTTGACAATGTTGCTGTCCCTGAATTTGTATGACCTGAAAATAGATTCAACCTCTGAAATGACAGTCTCAGTGATTTTCTGTTTATTGAATTCTGGAAG